>CM035442.1:20864649-20999649 GCA_020310875.1 Ceratopteris richardii | reverse complement strand
GAACCCTTATTTTCATAAGCCTGAGTTTGCTACAGACACCCCGCGTGTGCCGAACGATTTAGGCGGATGACTTGATCCACCATCCGAGCATCTCTCACGACCCGACAACGATGCCTCGTGACCATCACGATGGGCTCATGCCATCATGATAGTTCTATTGACCGTTGACCATCGCGATGGGCTCACGCCATCGTGATTGCTCGTTAGTCGGACCATCGTGATGCTTCGCACCCTCGGACCATCACGACGACTCATTTTTGGACCATCGCGAAGCCTTGCACCCTGGGACCATCGCGACGACTCATTTTTGGACCTTCATCATGCTTCGCACCCTCGGACCATCACGACGGTCCCAAACCATCGTGATTACCTTAGACCATCACGATTGTCTACCTAATACGCCAAATTAGGGTTTTGATTTTTTACAAATACAAGGCCTATTTTGAGTGAATTTGTGAGTCGTTAGTGCATAGTGGAGACCCCTTAGCTCATATTTGGAGAAAAATCTATTTTCCAATTTTCATCCCCAAGAGCTGAACGTCCATAACTTTTTCATTCGAAGTCCATTTTTTGAGCTTTAGGGCTCGTTAGAAAGGTTTTTTGAGTTCTACACGACCTCAACTATTTTTTGTAAGAATAACATGTTGATATTTAGGTAGAACAAGTTGAGGTTGACCCATCTGTGGGACGAGGAAACCAAGGGGGGCCATTTGAGAAATTTTAGCCAAAGGAAAAGGGACCTTAAAGGTGTATATATCAAATATATCAAAGTGTCTGATCATCGATTTAAGAATTGTTCTAAACTTTGGATTTGTACAGGTCTAGCAAGACTTTTCCAAGGGCAATCAAAGCAACTCACGTGGTGTATGCAAGGCTTGGGAAGCACGACTTCTTGGGCTTCAGAGCTATCAAAGAAGCTGACTTGAGGTTGGAAGAATACTCAACCCCCTCACTCAATTATTAGCTTAGGCTAAACGGTTAGCATTGTGGATTGAATTGGGACTGCGATAGGAACACATGAAGTCCAAGAAGTTTATTTTTTTCATACATTGATTCTTCATACATGAAGTCCAAGAAGTTTATTTTTTTCATACATTGTGGATTGAATTGGGACTGCGATAGGAACACATGAAGTCCAAGAAGTTTATTTTTTTCATACAAAAAAAAATTGATTCTTGACGCATACATTGAGACAAGACAAGAATTTAAAAGAATTAAGAACCAAAACAAGTGACTAAGAACAAAGAAGTGTTGGTGATTAGAAAGTGTACTAAGAGGTCAAGGAAGACAAATTCATGAACCTTAGATCAGGCAAGCATATAGGTAAGTCATATCGACGAAGCTTTAGATCATCAGAAGCAAGTATAGGAACTACTGCATGTTTGTGGGCACAACAATTGAATAGATACTCTTAGGAGTTGGGCTCGGATACTAGTGAGTCAAAAATGGCTTTTAGCACAGAAAGAACAAAAGGAGGGTTAAGCGTAGCATACTTAGAAAGACCTGAGGGACCCTACGGAACCCAATTAGAATACATCCAAACCAACCACCTAGGTGCTCGCATCTATAAGGATGGTTTGCTAAGGTGAGTGGTGCAATTGCACAACCCTGACCAACCCATTGGAAAGGAATGCCCAATGGTGAAGTTTGAGAGAGATGCTTACATAGACAAAGAAGGAATGATGTACATCATAAGTAGTCAACCTAATCATACCAATGAGTTTGGTGTAGTTGCCCTCGAGGTGGAGGCAAGAACCCAAGGAAAAGAACCATTAGGAGATGAACTTAGGACACCAAGAGGGAAATCTGTACTAACAAGAGTACTACACCCAGAATGGATCCCTCAAGATAATAGAAGCATCAAATTGTTGCTGAACAAGGACACATATGAAGCATTTTGGAGATATAGGATGGAACAACCAAGCAAAGTAGGTTCCATCACCATTTATGCGTTTAAGGACCCTGATATGCCTAGAAAGGTAGTATACTTGGACAATACCTCATAACGAGTATTTGTAGTGTCAGATCATGCGAGGCATGCCTATACATGGAGAGGCGAGTTAGTATTCCCCCCATCATGAGCAAATGTGAACACAAGCCATCAGGGTGTTGGGACATCCTCTGCACATGGTACTCAAAGAGAGAGAAGAACAAAGAAAGGCCAGGAGTAAGTTTCACTCACCCCATAGGGAGGGATAGACCCACTATGGACACTGATAGATTGGAAAGACAAAGGGAACCAAGAATATAGGGTGGTAGAGATGATTTTCCTCTACCTAGACCACATGGACATCCAAGGATACTAAGACCCACTCAATTAGTAAAGTTTATGAAAAATTACCTTGATGGGACAGGAGATCCCTATGACCATGCTGCCGAATTTAAGCAAGTATTGCAAGCAGAGCAAGTAGAAGATATGTTTATGCAATACAACACGTTTGGACTCACATTAAAGAACACGACTTTAACTTGGCTCCAACCATTGCAACAAAGGCAATTTAGGGATATTCATCACTTTTTAGAGTCATTCATTAATGAATTCTCTAAAAGTGGAATCAGACATGATACTTCTTTGTTGATTCATAGCTTCAAACAGACCCCTCATGAAAGAGCCCGACTTGCAGGATGTAGGTTTAGAAAATATGTTGAGAGATGCCCAATGCAAGAACTACTCTCACAAGACAAGCAAGTGTCCTTGTTTTTAGATGGCCTCTTGAGCTCTAAAGTTTGCTCCTATATCTATCTGAAGGAACCTAGAACACTAGAGCAATGTGTAAGGATTTGTACAAACATTGAGGATAATTTAGGAGATGAATTGTAACTTTCAAAGGTCTACAAAGACATAGCTCATCTCAATCATCCTTTAAACTTTCTAGCTCGATTGAAGACCTAGCAGAAAAAGTGGCCCAAAAATTAGGAGTCTCTAGCATCTACGTTGTTACACCTGTGGTGGTGATCATATGGCAAATGTGTGTCCCAATGTAACACAACCTCAAGCCAACCCTAGTGGCCAATAGTGAATTGAGAGATGATACAGGAATCACACAGCACAAGATTGCCCATACAACAAACAAGTAGTGTAACAGGACTACCCACAAGCATACCCCCAACCAAGTAGGTATTAAGGTCAACACAATACTCAGCCTCATTACTATAGGCCTCCATAGAAATATCCTTATCAGGCTCAACAGAGACCACAATCCATTTTAACTCAGCAGCAACCATCCCCAGCTAATGTAATCTCAATCAAGTACACTGCTACAGAAGAGAACCTCAATAGGGCTTTAGTGCCTTCTTTGCCCTTGATCATAGAAGGTGATCCTAATTCTAACGGTTTCGACTCCACCCATGTAGATACTCCACCCGCATACTACATGGAATCTCCAGATCACATGGAAACATATCAATATGATAGTCCACCCCTGGAACCCACTTGGGAGGCCGACTATGCCAATTTCATGTATACAAACCCTAACCCACGGCCCCAGTTAAGACAGCCAAGACCACAAGGCCCTAGAGGACCATGTTTTATGTGCCAAGGGGATCATTTCATAAAGGATTCCCCACATCCTTTGATAGCAGGAGAGTCACAATACTATAACATACAAGGTTTTTGTGTCGAATGTGGTAAAGAGCATATCATTAGAGATTGCACGAAGAACCCTGCTAATGCCTCAAAAGTGATGCCCATTAATGTGATAGGTATTGTGCACAACTCAGAATGGATCCAACCCTAGATATGTGCCTATTCAAGTTATAACAAGAGCCCACGTACTATTGCAAAACCAATAGCCTAACCCAGAAAAAGTAGCTGAGACTAGTGAAGTTTGTGAATCTAGTGGTAGAAAGACAAAATCTTGGAAGGATTCACGAGAGAGAATCAAAAGGAAGTGGAGTAAAAAGATAAATGAGTTGGAAGGAAGTTTAAAGGAATCTAGAGCCAAAATCCTAGAGTTAACTTTGCAAGAGTCGAATCAGGAAACTCCGAATCAAAGATCAGGATCAGTTCTAGCTGAACCCATACTTGAAAATCTAGACATAATTGTTTCGAGCATATCAGGCAAGATTAGAAGAAGAACCCTAGCTAGTTAAATTGAGTAAGAACTATCCAAGAGCAGACTTAGAGATTGAGAGAACTAAACCTTGCATGAAGATGATAGAATTAGCACAAGCTATGTTCGAAGCCTCTCATTATATTAATTGGAACAACATGGAAAAACCTGAATTACACTTTCAAGGACTACTAGAGAGGTTAGAACACTTAATTACTAGCAACAAGAAGAAGAATCTGCAGAACAACCCTATTATCTCAGAGACAGAGGAAAGGAGTGCACCGTCCCTATCTCAAATGCCAAATACCAAGGCGAAAGACAATCTCTCTTTTCTATACACAAGTACTTGCAAGGCTTTCTGAGAGAAACCCAAGAAGAGAAGTGGAGACGAGAGCAAGAAACCCATCCTCCTATTCAAGAGATAGATGACTTGCAGGAACAATTTCCCCAAGACATACCCTCCATCTATGACGATGTAGAGGAAGAGGAACTGAGTGAACAAACGGATTTTGAATCCAATTTTTTGCAAGAATTACCTCACTTCACAAGACCTTGGGAAGCCAAGTCTATCAGTATGAGAGGACCCACTATAATAGTATGAGAGGACCCACTATAATAGTGAGGAATGAAGAATAACTAATCCCTAGAAACACGGAAGTGATAAAGAACACCAAAGTACAGTGTCATCTCACTCTAGAAGAATTGTTAAAGGTTAAACCAGAGTTGTGGAAGCATGTAGCAAACCAATTCTCGGAGATTGTCAGTGCTCCCTCCCAGATAGGATCACACAAGAAGGTACTAGAGATACCAGTGGAAAGAATTGGAGATGTGAGCTAGGGAGAGGAAGGCAATACTTATCTTTCAATAACCCACAAGGGCTACACCACCAAAGCCATCTTAGATTCAAGAGCCGGAGTAGCCATCGCTACCACTGCTTTGTGGAAATGTTGGGGTAAAGGAGCATTAAGACCTACAAGAATGAAGCTACAAATGGCTAACAGACATATAAAAAAGCCATTAGGCTTACTAGAAGGCATATCTCTCACCACTTGTGGTGTAGAATTTGAGCACACTTTTGCCATTTGTGATTTTAAGGAAAAATTGTTGATATATTTAGCTAATGATGTGTGTGAACATACTAGGACTGTTGGGGCACTTTTTCCCCTCTTTAGGAGGTTTTTTTCCCTCGGCTTGTATATATGCCTATTGACCTAATGGGCTACTTATCTTTGTACATTCTATAGTGATACTTTCAGTATTGTGTGTTGTGCTCCAAGCTTCTTCTTCTTCCTTGTGTTGTTCGTGTGCTTCCATAGATGTCTAACTCCAACAATTGGTATCAGAGCAGGTCGTCGCTTCATCTAGGGCGCCGTCGACACTCCTCCGTTTGCAGTCTCAGAATCGCACGAATTTTGGTGAGCATACTCAGCGTGTTTTTGAGATCAAAACAGCTTTGCTGTGTAGTGCCGAAATCGCGATCTGAGCTCGTTTCGGCCTCCAAACGCACTATCGCAATGCTTGTGCATGCTATTTCATCTTTTTGTGCCAAAGGTATATACCAGTTTTTGTTCGCCAGTATAAGCATCTTGAAGTCTGCTACAGGTCTAGCAGAATTCGTCTGGGTAGTTTTGTTCAACGTTTTGAGATACAATCAATTTTCTGCATCAAGGTATTTTATTCACCGGCCATGGCTGAAAGCAGTGATGTATTCCGTATGTTGGCTATTGATGATAAGTTGGATGGTACCAACTACCCATTATGGGCTTATATGATGCGACATGTATTAGTTGCAAAAGGACTATGGAACATTGTGCAAGGTGTCGAAAAACATCCTATTACACCTGCAACTGTTACAGTTGCAGGTATTGAAGCTGATGTAGAAGGTGTCGAAGATGATGATATTTTGCATATTCCTGTTCGTGCTGCGGTTTCTGCTGCACCTACTACAGAGCAGATTCACTAGGATGGCAGAGATGCCCAGGCACATGCATTGATAGCTTTGTCTGTCAAACGTGCCATTATTCCTCACATTCGCTCTTGCAGAACAGCTAAGGATGCTTGGGATACACTTACCACATTGTACTAAGCTAGGAATGAGGCTCGTGTTGCTTACCTCCGAAAGCAGTTGGAGAGTGAGCACATGAATGAAGGTGATTCTACGGACAGTTTCCTAATGAAGATCAAAGACTTGAAGGAACAACTGATTTCTGTTGATGAGGTTATACCAGATAGCTCACTTGTGTAGACTGTTTTGAATGGTCTTCCTAATTCATATCAGAATTTTGCTTCTACTCTTCGGTTGATGATCAAAGGCAATCCAAATGCCTTATCATTTGAGGAGTTAGTCTTTGTTCTATTGCAGGAAGATCACTCCAGGCAGAACAGGTCCATTATGTGAGTTGTAGATCAAGCTTTCCTGGCTAGTCAGAAGGGCAAAGGAAAATGGAGCTCTTCAACTAGTAAGTAGAAATCTGCTAATTCTGCATATTCAAAGAAGGAAGATAAAGATGAGAAGAAATCAGAAAAGCAAAAATTGTTTTGTAAGTACTGTAAAGGGAATGATCATATCATAAAGATTTGTCCAAAACTGGCTGCTAAAGAGGCAAAGAAGAAAGAGGCTGGAATGGTTGTTGCAGAGGCCTCTACACCAAAAAACAGAGTCTGCTAATCTTGTGCAGGAAGAAGAATGGGCGTTTACTACTGTCTGCAGTTTTGACCCATCTTCTCATGAGCAGTGCATGTTTGCAATAGACTCAGATGTTTGGTATTTTGATAGTGGGGCGACCAAACATATTACCTCGTAGCGCAGTTTCTTCTCTTCACTTGAGCCTGCCCCTACAAGGAATATTGTTACATGCGCCAACAACTCCTCTTATCCTATTATGGGAGTTGGTAAGACCATCTTGACTACTGTTGATGGTAGTTCTTTCACTTTGTCAGATGCCTTATTTGTGCCAGGGATCAAGAAGAACATGTTATCAGTTTTTGCATTAGCCAAGATTGGCTTGGTTGTGAAATTTGTTGATGATAGGTGTACAGTTCATGATCTGTCAAATGGCAATGTGATTATTGCTTCTGGCATTTTATGTCGTGGTTGTATAAGCTCATAGACTATGAAAGATCTATAAATGATTTGGTATGTGTAGTAAATGATTCTCAGGCTATGTGAGATGCAAAGCTTTGGCATGCATGCTTTGGTCATTTGAATTTTGCTAGTTTGCTATGCCTGCAGAAATCTGAAATGGTGTCCTCTTTGCCAAAACTTGAGGCACCTGGAAAACATGTTTGTGAAGGCTGTATTTTGAGCAAAATGCAGCATTCATCCTTTCCAAAAGATGGTTCAGTTCGGGCTACTCAGAAATTGCAGCTTGTACATAGTGATGTTTGTGGTCCTATGCAGACACCTTCTTTTGGGAATTATCTTTACTTCGTGACTTTCATCGATGATTTTTCCAGGCATGCATGGGTATTTCCATTGAAGGCAAAGTCCGAAGTGTTCATGTGCTTCAAACAATTTTTGGTTTTGGCTGAAAATCTGTGAGCATGTAAATATGTCTTCTGATCGAGGGGGGGAATATATGTCTTCTGATTTTAATGCATTTCTGGTTGAACGTGGGATAAAACACCAGTGTACAGTGTTGTATACACCTCAACAGAATAGAGTTGCTGAATGAAAGAATAGGTCGCTCATGGAGATGGCGAGGTGTATGGTCAAGAGTCAGGCTTTACCACATAGTTTTTGGCTTGAGGCTGTCATGTGTGCAGCATATGTACTGAACAAGTGTCCCACTAATGTGCTGCAGTCTATCACTCCTAATGAGGCTTGGCATGATCACAAGCCATCTATTGCTCATCTGCGTGTTTTTGGTTTTTTAGCATACGCATTAGTGCCTGAACAACATTACAGAAAATTGCATGATAAAGAAGTAAAATGTATTTTTGTTGGGTACAGTTCTGAAAGTAAAGGCGATCGTCTGTATCATCCACAGACTAAACGCATTCTGGTTAGCCGTGATGTTGTTTTTGTGGAAGATGCTATTCAGCCATTGCTTTCATGTACTAAGGAGACATTTGTTAGCTCCAAAGACATGTATGATACTTTGGTGCCTCTTTTTACAGGTCGACAGTCTAGTGTTGGTCCTAATGAGGCAACTTCTCAGCCTTTGCAAGTTTCATGTGATGGTGCAGATAATTCCATTTCTGATGTAGTGTACATGATGCACTTATTGATGAGAGAGCTGATATTGAGCAGGCAACAAGTATGCCAAAATGGCTAGTGCACACCTTGCGTGACAACAAATTAGATGCACCTCTGTCATATCATACTCATTCAGGCTCTCATAGTGCCTCTTTTGCATCAGATTGCTATGCTATCGTTGCATCTAGTCTCTGTGATGAGAATGAGCCTGTTTTGATTGATGACGCACAAAATTCAGAAAATTGGATGGCTGCTATGCAATCTGAATATGATGCTATAATGAAGAATGGTACTTGGTCTTTATGTGACTTGCCTCCTGGCAAGAAGGCCATTGGCACTAAGTGGGTATACAAGCTGAAGTGTAAATCGGATGGTACAGTTGACATGTATAAGGCTAGGCTTGTTGCAAAGGGTATGCACAGGAAAGAGGCATTGATTTTGATGAGACCTTTGCACCTACATGCAGTATGACTACTGTTCGGAGCATCTGTGCACTTGTAGCTCATCATGGTTGGAATGTACATCAGTTGGACATTAAAACAACATTTTTAAATGGTGACTTGCATGAAGAAGTGTATGTTTTTCAGCCCCATGGCTTCGTGCACAAAGGGCATAAAAACCAGGTGTGTAGGTTAAAGAAGGCTTTATATGGTTTAAAGCAAGCACCACATGCTTGGTATGAAGATACATGACTATCTGATTGCACATGGTTTTGAGAACAGTCCAACTGAAAGCACCTTATATGTTAAGCGTGCTAATGATGTGCTTCTGATCATTGTTGTCTATGTTGACGACATGCTGCTCACTGGTCCTATTGAGAAGCATATTGCTGATTTTAAGGCTGATTTGCATGCCTCATTTGAGATGTCTGATTTGGGGCATTTGCATCACTATTTGGGCATTCAGTTTATGCAAGTTGATGGTGGAATGGCTTTGTGTCATACGAAATATATTGACACATTATTGCAACGTTTTGGCCTTGAAGACTGTAAGCCTATTGCCACTCCTATGGAGACAGGTTTACGATTGAGTCTTTATGATTCTGGAGATGCTTTTGATGTTGTTCTCTATCAGTAGGCTGTTGGATGCTTGATTTACTTATGCATTACTCGGCGAGATATTCAGTTTGATATCTCATAGATGAGTAGGTTTATCCATTGCCCAGGAGTCAAGCATTGGTAGGCAGTTAAGCACATCTTTTGCTATTTGAGTGGTACTTGGCTACTTGGGCTGTTTTATCCCAAGGGGGGATCACTACTGCCAGATTTGCATGCTTTTTCTGACTCTGATTGGTCTGGTTGCCATGACACTCGTGTGTCCACTAGTGGAATGTGCTTCATGCTTGGTAGTTCATGTATATCTTGGTTGAGCAAGAAGCAGCCTATTGTGCCCACTTCCAATTGTGAGGCTGAGTATAGGGCAGCTTTCACAGCTACTGTTGAGTGTGTGTGGCTCAGACGCCTTATGGCTGATTTGGGTGTTGGTCAGACTTCTGTCACCACCATCTTCACTGACAGTCAGAGCGCATTGGTAGTTGCGAGGAACCCTGTGTTCCATGCTCGCACTAAGCACATTGAGATGCATTATCACTATTTCAGGGAGAGGTTCTCTGTTGGGGAGATTGGCTTGGCATATGTGCCCACGCAGGAGAAGTTTGAAGCTTTTCACAAAGCTTTGGGCTTACTTCCTTTTGTGGAGTGATTTCCACATAGCTTGGCACTTCCTTATACATGAGTGCCAGCTCTTTGTTCACTGCATCACTCCCAGGGGGGATTTGTTGATATATTTAGGTAGTGATGTGTGTGAACACACTAGGACCGTCGGGGCACTTTTTTCCCTCTTTAGGAGGTTTCTTTCCCCCGGCTTGTATATACGCCTATTGCCCTAATGGGCTACTTATCTTTGTACATTCTCTAGTAATACATTCAGTATTGTGTGTTGTGATCCAAGCTTCTTCTTCTTCCTTGTGATGTTCGTGTGCTTCCGCAGACGTCTAACTCCAACAAAAATCATGCTTACGAGATGATTTTAGGATGACCATTCATGCGTCAGCTGCAAATTGTACAAGATTGGGGAAATAATTCTTTGTACTTGCAACATTTGGGATTAACCACCAAAGTCAATCTTAAAGATTATTCCCATTGAGATGTGCCCCCAATACAATGGAATACCATCCATAAGACACAGGAAGAAACAGAGTTGGTACACTCATTAGAATAAGACCCCTCATTGTTGCACAAGGATACTCATCTATGGATGTGTAAAGTAGCCAAGAAAGAGGAAGAAAGATTAGAAGCCAGGACCGTAGGTTCAAAACAACATCCACAAACCCTTCAAGACCCTGCCTATGCACGTATAGTATTTCAAGACGAGGAATTTAAGCCTCATGGTTGGGTAGAGATTTTAACTATGATGGATATAGCTGTAAACGAAGAAAAATGGACCCCTCATTGTGATGAAGACAGTTATGACATTTCCATCTTTATGATTGAACCTGTTGAGCAAGACTTTATCCTAGAAGAATGCACGGAAGTGACCCAAGAACCGGATGAGAGTGGTGATGAGGATTTAGAATCCATTATCATGGAACCCTTCTATTCGACAAAAGAGGAATATCTTTATTTTGTAGAAGCCAAAACCCCTGAAACGGACAAGGAAAGTCAAACTGAAAAACCTGAGTCACTCATAAAACATACAGAAAGTAAGCAAAACAAGAGAAAGAAATCACCTAAGAGAGAAGAAGAAGAGGAATCACTCATGGAAGTACCTGAGAACTTCAAAAAGTATGAAATAGAAGATAGAAGAATTATGGTACGAAGGCCTTAAAGAGAATCAGGCATCAAAGAACCGTATGAAAATCGAGAGAAAACCAAAAAAAGCATAGTTACCATAGAAGAAGGAGAAGAAAAATGTACATACATAGGGCATGATTTGACCCATGAAGATGAAGAAGAGTCAATTGCCCTATTGAGAGAATATAGATATGTGTTTGCTTGGAGTTATAAATATTTGAAAGGAGTAGACCCAAATACTTTCTCCCATAGAATCCCCATGACTCCAGAGGATAAACCTACCAAGCAGAAGCCATACACGTACAATGATAACTATGCTGCCAAGATTAAAGAAGAAATCGATCGCTTGATAGAAGTAGGATTCATTTACAAAATTGAGCATACCGAATGGGTATCCCCCATTGTGGTCGTGCCAAAGAAGAACGAAAAATTGCATGTGTATAGTAACCTTAAAAAAGTTAATGCCGCCATGATTAGAGACAATTATCCTCTTCCTACCATGAAACACTTATTGAAAAGAGTCGTGGGCAAGAAAGTTTGCAGCTTCTTTGATGGATTCTCAGGCTATAATCAAGTAGCCATTTCTCCCGAAGATCAACATAAAACAGCTTTTTCCACCAAATGGGGCATCTTTGTATTTCTTGTAATGCCATTTGGGCTAACAAATGCACCCACCAACTTTCAACGACTCATGTGTCATGTTTTTAAGGAATTCTTACACAAGAATTTGGAAGTTTATATGGATGACTTATGTGCTCATTCCAACATGAGACTTACCCACATCCCTGAGTTAAGGAAAATGTTTGATAGATGTCAAGAATATCGGGTTTGCTTGAACTCAGAAAAGTGTGTTTTCATCGTCAAGAAAGGCATGATTCTAGGACATATTGTGTCAAAGAACTGAATCTCTACAGATGAAGAAAAGGTGAAAGTGATTGCATACCTACCTAGGCCCAAAACTATCAAAGAAGTACAAGCTTTCATGGGCCATTGTGGATATTATCGATGATTTATACACATGTATGCTATTATAGCAAAGCCTATGTACTCTCTTTTGACCAAGTTTGAATGGATGGATGAATGTGAGAACTCATTCAATGAACTTAAATGATGCTTGTGTTCAGCACCTATATTAACAACCCCAGATTCGAGTAAGCCATTCCATATACACGTGGATGTATCCAACTATGCCATAGGATGTGTGTTGGCACAACCTACGAATGAAGGCAATGTAGATCTCCCTATAGCTTATGCGAGCAGACAATTGAATGCAGTAGAAAGAAATTACACCACTATAGAATGCGAAGGATTAGGAATGATTTACACGATAAAGAAATTTAGGCATTACTTGTCGGCGGATAAGTTCAAGTTATTCACAGATCATCAAGCATTATTGTACTTAGTCAATAAGCCTTGTAACACCGGATGACTGATATAATAGTTTCTATTACTCATGGAATACGACTTCAAAGTATTGGTCAGGAAGGGGAAGACCCACCTTAGAGCTGACCATCTCTCAAGATTAACTTTGGGAGAAGCTCCTCTAGAAATAGTGGATGAACTACCGGATGCATATTTGTTTAACCTCAAAATAGTACCTAAATGGGCTAAGCCTATTGTCCCTATTCTCACATTTGGACCGAAGAATCCTAGGATTAGGATTAGAGAAGGAGAGATTACCAAGTCAGAAAGATACCAAATAATAGCAGGAAGTATATATAAACAGGATAATCAGAAAATTCTTTCTTGTTTTGTAGACGAATCAGAATACAAGAATTGGTTGCAACTAGCACATGTAGGTGTGTTAAAGCAAGATCATTCAAAACATCGTACATTGCACTCTCTGCATAGACTAAGAGTATATTGGCCTTCTATGGAAGCAGATGTCTATAAGTTATGTACATAATGTCTTGTGTGTTGGGAAAGACCACCGGTAGAACATTCCACATTATATCATATGTCTCTCACACTAGAATGGAGTGAACCGCTAGTGACATATTTGAGGATGCAAAAATTCCCTCAAGGAATGACTTTAGCATAACAACGAAGTCTAGAGCAAGAAGCTCAAGACTACTCACTTAATGGCGATAACTTGTACAAAGGTGGATGTGACGGATACCTAAGACAATGTGTTCATGAGAGTGATTACTTGACCGTATTAGAGACTACACACCAAGGTGTTGCAAGAGGATATTTTGGTCCTAACATGATAATCAAGTCCATACTATTTGCAGGATTATGGTGGCCCACTCTTCACATGGATGCTTATACCTATGTTAAGAGATGTGATGTGTGCCAAAGGACTCAGTTTCCTACTTGTAGAGATGAAATGCCATCAAAACCCATGATGGGAGGACGTGCATTTTCCAAGTGGGGTATAGGCTTTGTAGGACCCATTAATCCCCCTACAAAAGGTACTCATGCAGAATACATCATAGTTGCGACCGATTATCTTACCAAATGGGTAGAGTCCAAGGCCACAAAAAAGAATGATGCACACATGACTGCAAAATTGTTATTTGAAAATGTCTTTATAAGATATGGAGTGCCTATAAAGTTAGTGAGTGATCGAAGAACTCACTTTCTAAACCAGTGATGGAGATGATTAATCTCCAAGAGAATAAGTTATCCTTGATGTTAGAGCACCTCTATATCAAGAACAACTCATAAACACAACCAATTTTGGAAATCTATTGCCAAATTATCAAGACTTGAGTCAACTGTGAAGAAACTCATTACACAGAAAAGTTTGTTGCACTTACTTCACTCATTGACTAACCAAATGTGTAAATTTTCAATGAAACTTATACCATTTATTCAAATGCTTTTAGTCACAAGTAGCTTACCTATCAACTTAAAGATTAAGTTCTTACTTGCTCAAAACTTTAAACTGTGGAGTGAGATTTGATCAAAACTTTGATCACCGGGATTGTGCATGTTCCTGTCTTTACTTCTTCACATCTACACATGTAAATGTTCTTGTCTTCAATTCTCTCAGCCTGATTATAAGTAGCCTCTAAAAAGACATGTACATCGGTCAATTAACTATAGCATTAGACTTGTACAAAAGCACTCCTCAAGAAGATAAACGCAGAAGGAGCACCGAGCAAAAGATTGAGGCACAATTTTCTTAATTCTCTTCTATTCAGAGAAAATGTACATCTCATGGATGGATTACATTCTTCTCGTTCTCTAAGGCCTCTAATGACTTCTCATTTTCTTCATTCATAATCTCTCTCTCTCTCATATTACATCTATATTCAAGTATATATAGACATTTACATCCTGACTCACCATGGATACAAAGTTTTTATGGACTAATTACAATAGTAATATACATGTATATACAAGTCTTCATCTTCTGATCATGCACTCATCTTCAAGGCTCAAATTTTAGTCTTTGCTTTACTTCTTGACTTCAAAACTTGTCCAAATCATCAATTGATGATTTTCTTGCACCAACAGCTCCCCCTCAATCATCAATTGTGATTTTCTCCATCTTGTTTATACCTACCATGTATTTGAACCTCTACAACTTAGGTCCATCCAAGCTTTTGTTTAACATGTCTGCAATCTGATCTTTTGTAGAAGTGTGTATGACTTCAATTTCTTTATTAACCACCTTCTCTCTCAAGAAATGATATTGGATCTGAATGTGTTTAGTCCTGGCATGAAACACAGGGTTAGCAGCTAGATACAATGAACTCGTATTATCTCCATGAATGATGGGTGTACTTTGATTGATGTCAAAACTCTTCAACCATATAACCTTGTTGGAAGGTGTATTTTTGGAAAGCATTTTTGATGTAAAAAATTAGTAAAAAGCCAAAAAACTTGTAGAATATTTATGCAATGGTTGTAAAAATAAGGAAGAGTCTTCCTTATGTAGTCAAGGACCTCATGTAATTTTTGTAGAATTTTTAGAAACTCTTAGATAACATATTTTTAGAAAATTAGAGAAAAAGACCTAATTTCAAGTGTGAAAAGGGACACTTGAAAATGTATATAAGTCAATTTTCTCTATTTTGGAGGGGTTGGTTAATCATTTGCTCAAGCTATCAATAGAGAAGAAAGAGTTTCTGCTGAAATCGTGTTTTCTCCTGTTGAGTGTATTTTCTTTGATGTGTGAGCTTGTTTCTTGCTTAATCATGGAGATTTGTGAGTTACATTTGTGTATTACTGAGTGAGTTGTATGAAGAGAGAGGCCTATTGCTGTAATGAGTGGAAAAGGACTGAAGAAAGTTCCAAAATTGTGAAAATCGTCTGATGGTACAGAATCGCGATTGTCTCGTCTCTGTGATACAGGTGATATTTTTCAATTTTGAGTTCATATTTGTATTCTGCTAATGAAATGGCATGGTTTTGACATAAAGATCATAGAAAATGATGGAGATTTGCCTTAGTTATGGTAAACCCTAGATTTTCTCTTCATCTTCAATTTCTCTCAGCAATCCAGCCATTAATCTCTTATTTCCTTGAATCTATTATCTTGAAGGGGCTGTGGTCTTATGGATATTCCTAGGATTGACAAAATAAAGATGATTTGTTGATTCTTTGTTACTTCATGATTGGAGAGGACAACTTGGAGTCCAAAACAAAACATTTTTTGGCGCCGTTGCCGGGGAACATTCCAAGAACTTCTTTGAAGTTGGACCTTTGCTGGATCTTCAGTTGATGATGGTGAACAAGGTAAAGCTCATCAATTAGTAAAAGTGCACATGAATAGGTAGATATCATTGTTTGTCTTTAGGGAAGAAGAAAGCAATGGATGTCTTGTAGAAGTGGAAGTGCTGAAATCTTTGTAAATTGATAGTTGCTCATCATTTTGGTGAAGTAAAAGTGCAGGTGTGTGGAGGATTTGAGCCAAGAAGCTGAAGATGGAGGTAACTTGAATCTATTCTTGCATTTCTAGATTTCTTTTTGCCCAAGTACTAGACACCATGGGTGATCTTGGGAAGATAACATGGTGATATTAAGGAAAGGATAGTTAAAGTAGCTAGATGTAAGAATGAGGGATTCAGTTGTTGACCAAATCTGAGCATTAAATCTTGAGTTGTTTTGCATTTTGAAAAAAAACATATGATTGAGTTTATCTTTACAAAAATTGTTTGCCTTCCATAACACATTTTCACTTGAGAAATTTTCTTTTGCACTTTAGTGATAGCTAAGGACATAGAAACTCATAACCAATCAAGAACCAAGGGATAAGTTGATCTCCAAAACCAGAAACCCTAAGTAAAGTGTTCACCTTTATTTTTAGGGCAAAAATACCAAACAAATTCATAAAACTCATCAAAAACAATCAAACAAATTTCTTTTCTTGATAAGAAGTTGAAGTGAGGTGTTGTGGATAGGAGTGATTGAGGAAAACTGAAAAAAAAAAAAAAGGGGGGGGTCAAAAAACCAGAAAATTAAAAAACACGATTCTCTACACAGAATCGCGACTTTCTGAAAAAAGTGATTGATTTTGAAATAACATTTCAAGTGAAAGATGAATTGAAGTTGTTGAAGGGTCTTGAAGGTAATCAGCAAGAAAAAACTACTCAAATTGGCATAAAATCACAAATAGAGAAAAACATGATTTTCTGCACAAAGTCGCGATTTTCTGAGGAAGATTGTGATTTTGGTGCAAAAGTTCAAGAGTAGAGTGAATTACAAGGAAAAGAAGGAATTGAAGCAAAACAAAGAGAAAGAAAAGTTTGAAAAATAAAAAAGTTTATAAAAAAACCCAGAAAATTAGAAAACACGATTCTCTGAACAGAATCGCGATTTTCTGTAAAAAAGTGTTGTTTCTGAAATAACATTTCAGGTGATTCATGTATTGAAGTTGTGAAGGTTATTGAGAGAAGGCAAGGACATAGAATACTCAAAATTGCACAAGAAAAGATCTACAGAAAAAACATGATTCTCTACACAAAATCGCGATTTTCTGTAAAGAAAGTTTTTTTTTTGGAATCTGTGGTAAATTTGGGTACATTGAGATAAGGAAGTGTAAGGAAGATTAGGGGGATTGAGTAAGTGAAGAGGAATAATTGAAAGAGTGTGGAAAATTGAAACTTGAACAAAATCGCGACTTTCTGAGTACAAAATCGTAATTTTTTGAGCACTATATAAACAGATAATTGAAGAAAAAATTCATTTGAGAGTGAGAGTGAGGGAGAGACAGAGTGAGCAGAGCTGCCGGAATCGCGACTTTCTGCAAAACAGTGGACTTTGGAACATTTGCACCCAAGCAAGAAAGGTAAGAATCCTAACATCATACTTGAATACATATTTTTGGTTTTGAAAGAAAAATAACACCAAAAAATAGAAAAAAAATCAGAGGAAGACAGAATCGCGATTTTCTGATTTCTTGAGTTTTTACTAAGGAATCATTTGTTTTTGCTTTAGTTGCTTCATTACATGTTAAAATTTAGATAAGGCGATTCTATAGGTGAAAAAATATTGAAAAAAGCATAAGTTGAAATTCTGCCAAAAATGGGACAAAATCGCGATTCTGAGTTTTAACTCAAAATCACGATTCTGTGAAGAGTGCCATCAACATCGCGATTCCCAGAACGCGATTTTCATAAGAAAATCGTGTTTTTTACAATCTGTGAGCAATCACGATTGTCTGGGAACAAAATCGTGGAAAACACGATTTCGTGAACAAAATCGTGAAAAACACGATTTTGACACAAAATCGTGAAAAACACGATTTTGACACAAAATCGTGAAAAACACGATTTTCACACAAAATCGTGGAAAACACGATTTTCACACAAAATCGTGGAAAACACGATTTTCACACAAAATCGTGGAAAACACGATTTTGATCACAACATCGTGAAAACACGATTTTGATCACAAAATCGTGAAAAACACGATCTTCACTCAAAATCGTGAAAAACACGATTTTGATCACAACATCGTGAAAAACACGATTTTGACATAAAATCGTGGAAAACACGATTTTGAACACAAAATCGTGAAAAACACGATTTTCACACAAAATCGTGGAAAACACGATTTTGACCACAAAATCGCGGAAAAACACGATTTTCATCAGAAAATCGTGAAAAACCCCAATTCATCAGAAAATCATGGAAAAAACAAAACCTAAACAGAGAATCGTGGAAAAACAAAATCTAAATAGAAAATCGTGGAGAAACAAAACCTAAACAGAAAATCGTGGGAAAGTCTAATTGCATCATAAAATCGTGAAAAACACGATTTTCACCAAAAAGTTGTGAAAAGCACAAAACCTAGGAAGAAAATTAAAACACACACAGTTTGGGACAGAAAATTATGGAAAAATCAATACAGTGGTTAAGAAACTGTGACAAACACTCTTTTGAGTATTAGAAATTTGTCAAAAACAGTTGAATGATACTAAGGTCTGGAAATAAAATAAATTCACTTTCTAAACAAGACCTAACAAGAAAGGAAAAAGAGCCAGGAAGTAGTAAAAGATCAGAAAGAAATTTAGGCCAAGAAAATAACATGGAGAACCTAAATGAAACAAATGAGTCAATAGAAACTGGGGATTTTAGAAACATCCTCAAATACATGTATACAAATAGGTTTGGAACCTATGTATATCAGGATGGAATGCATAAATTCCTCATTAGATTGAGAAATTTAGAAGTTCCCCTGAATATAACTCCAGTAGCCCAATTCAAAGATGGAAGATATGAAGACAGGCAAGGATGTGTATACATCTTCTCTCAAGACCCAGAAAATTCAAATGATCTAGGGCAATGTGCTGACAAGGGACCTTGGGAACATAACATGGGACAACCAGATATACCTAGACCAAATGAAAACTACACTAATAATGAGCAACATCATGGGAGAAGAACACATGCTTCACCAAATCCCTTTGACAAAGAACCAGAAGGATACAATGACTTCCCACTCAGAAGAAGACCTCATTGGCAACCTCAGGGTAGGATGCTTAGACCATACCAAGTAGCCAAATGCATGAAGAACCAATATGAGGGATATTCAGATCCTCATGCTCATGCTGCAGAATTTAGACAACTAATTAGAGCAGAGGAAGTAGAAGATTACAAGGTGCAATTTGAGGCATTTGGTCTAACCCTAACAGGGCCAGCCTTATCATGGTTCATTCCTTTGAGAAAAGAAATGTACCTAGACATTGAATCTTTCTTAGAAGCTTTCATTGGTGAATTCTCTAAGACTGGAATCAAACATAGTACAGCCACATTGATACACAGCTTCAAACAACAAAAGGAGGAAAATGTTAGAGAAGCAGCCAGAAGGTTTAAACAGTACATTGATAGATGCCCAAGAGAAGAAGTACCTTCCATGGCAAAACAAGTATCCTTATTCATTGAGGGTTTGAGAAGTGCCCAATTAAGGACCCTAGTGTACTATAGGAGATGTCTTGATTTAGCAGCCTGTGTTAAGGAAGCCATAGATTTGGAGAGGACAACTTGGAGTCCAAAACAAAACATTTTTACAAGGGCACAAGCCAAACAACAAGGAACAATTAAAGAACAAAATGAGGGTTCTACATCAAAAGGGAAAAAAAATAGACAAAAAGGGAAATGGGAAAAGAAAAGAAAAGTGGGCAAAAGTCTGGAAGAAGATAATCAGGAACAATCAAATTCAAAACATACTTCTCCTCAAAAGACCCAGAATCTGTCTGAATTAGGAAATTCTCAGAGTCTAGATACCCTAATCAAAGCCTATAAAGGAAGGATTCAAGAAGGACCAAGCCCTGCAGATCATGCAATGGCTTATCCCATACCGGATCTAGAGCATGAAAGGATGCTAAAATGCAAACAAATTATCCAGGAAACACAACTCAGATTAGGGGAAGAAGACAGCTCTCGGAGAACAATTGAACAGCATGAAAAAACAAAAACCAAGGAAGATGATAAAGAAGGAAATCCACAAATAACATTCCAAATGATCTTAGATGAACATTGTAGCATTACATGTCATACAACATGGGAAAATTTGTTGAAACAAAATCCTCACCTACAAAACAAGATGAACAAAGGAGAAACAATATCTGGAAACCTTCATTCACCATTACAAGAATTAGAGGAACTATGGTATATTCCTATTGACAAAATAGGAGGATATTGTGAAGGAGAAGAAGGAAATTCAACTCTAAAATTACATTATGGAAAAAATTCAGCTAAAGCTATTTTGGATAGTGGATCAGGAGTGGCCATAATGACTAAACAAACCTGGGAGAAATGGGGAAGAAAGGAATTACTACCCACTAAAATGAGATTACAACTTGCAGATGGACATATAGAAAAACCCCTAGGTATTTGGGAAAAAGTAATTGTGGATATATGTGGAATAGAAATAGAGCACACCTTTGCTATAGTAGAATTTCCACAATCCACATCTTATGAAATTATCCTAGGAAGACCTTTCTTGAGACAAATGCAAATTGTACAAGATTGGGGTAATGATTGTTTGTATCTTCAGAGCCAGGGAAGAATAACAAGAGTAAACTTAAGAAATGGCCACTATTGTGATATATCTCCAAGAGAATGGTATAAAATACATCAAAATCAACAAGAAAGTGAAGAATCAGAGAGGGAGGATCAGGAAGAGGGTGAATCAGCAGTTTGGAAGTGTAACATAATAAGAAATCTCACAAATAGGAAAAGAAAGTTAAGAAGAGAAGATTGTGTGGAAGAAAGAAAAATATAAGATGAAAGTTATATGCCTCAACAATTCAAAGATGAAGAGTTTGAGCCTTATGGATGGAATCAAATCTTAGCTACCATGGATTTGGCCAGTGAGGAATATGTGGGAGTGGAATTCCAAAATGAGGAAGGATTTGATATTTTCCACATTAGTATACACATGATAGGAGTATCAAAAACAGAAGAGGATCAAAATCAAGAAATGATATTAAAAGAAGGAAAATCACAGTATTTGGAAACAGTAAAAGCTGAGGATGCAATCAAAGACAAAATCTCAGGCAAATACAAGGAACATAAACACAAAGAAATAGAAAGAGACCAGGAAAAAGAAAAGAAAGAGAAAGAGATAAACAGAGACCAATACTTTGATGTACCAGCAAATTTTAAAACTTATGAAGTAGAAGACAGACTACTTCTGAAAATGAAACCAAAAAGAGAGAAGAAGAAAGGGGAAGCATATGATAATGAAGAACAAACAAAGAAAATTGTAATTACACAGGAAGAAGGAGAAGAGAGACAAATAGTAATAGCTGATGACATGACATCACAAGAAGAAGAAGCATTAAGGAACCTGGCAAAGAACTATAGGGATGTATTTGCTTACAGTTATAAAGATTTGAAAGGAATTGATCCAAAAATTTGTGAGCATAAGATCCCTATGACACCTGATGCAAAACCAAGCAAACAGAGACATTATACATTTAATGATAAATACTCTGCCAAAATAAAGGAAGAAATTGACAAGTTGTTGGCTGCTAATTTCATTTATGAAATAGAGTATACTGAATGGATATCACCTATAGTTGTGGTGCCAAAAAAGAACGGAAAACTTAGGGTATGCATCAACTTGAAAAAAGTGAATGCAGCAACTATAAGGGATAGTTATCCACTGCCAATAACAGATCATCTTCTTGAGAGAGTTGCAGGAAAGGAAGTCTATAGTTTTCTAGATGGTTTCTCAGGATACAATCAAGTACCTATAGCCTTAGAGGACCAACATAAAACTGCCTTTTCTACAGAATGGGGGGTTTATGCTTTTAGGGTTATGCCCTTTGGATTGACTAATGCCCCAGCAACTTTTCAAAGGTTGATGTGTCATATTTTCAAAGAATTCCTGAGAAATGTGATGGAGATCTATGTAGATGATCTGTGCACTTTTTCTTTAAAAAGACAAGATCATTTACAAGATTTGGAAAGAATATTCAGGAAGTGCAGGACATATAGAGTATGCTTAAATCCTGAAAAGTGTGTATTCTATGTCAGACAAGGAAGAATGTTGGGTCACATAGTGTCAAAAAATGGAATTTCTACTGATGAGAAGAAAATAAAAGCCATAATAGAGCTTCCTAGACCTACAAATGTGAAGGAACTCCAAACCTTTATGGGACATTGTGGGTACTACAAAAAATTTGTACACAAATTTGCTGATATAGCCAAGCCCTTATATGCCCTCATCACAAAGTTTGAGGGGACTGAAGAATGTGACCAAGCATTTGAAATATTAAAAACTTGTTTGGTGACAGCACCAATTTTAAAAACACCTCAGTGGGATAAAATCTTTCATGTACATGTCGATGCTTCAAATTATGCTCTGGGATGTGTGTTAGCACAACCTATAGAAGGAAGCAAATTAGATTTCCCAGTAGCATATGCAAGTAGACAATTAAACATTGCAGAAAGAAATTACACAACCACTGAGAGAGAAGGATTGGGAATGATCTTTGCTGTCAAAAAATACAGACATTATCTATTGGCCAACAAGTTTAAATTCTTTGTGGATCATCAAGCTCTACTCTATTTAGTAAATAAACCATGTCATACAGGAAGAATAGTAAGATGGTTTCTTTTACTAATGGAATTTGAATTTGAGGTGGTGGTTAGACAAGGAAAAACACACTTGAGGGCAGATCATTTGTCAAGAATCCAGTCAAAGGAACCTAGTTCACCTATAGATGATGATTTGCCAGATACATACTTATTCAAGATGGAAAGTGTTCCTGAATGGTCTATGTCATTAATTCCTTTGTTAACCATGGGACCTTGTAGGTCATTAGCAAATAACACACATTTGGTGTTACAAAGCAGGAATTTCATGCTGTTAGCTGGACATTTGTATCACCTCAATCAGTCAGGTATATTGGAATATTGTACTCCAGAAGAGGAGCAACATGAATATGTAAGGAAAGCTCATTGTTGGAATCCATGTACTCATGCTTCCACGATTGTCACTTTAAGTAACCTTAATAGGATGGGAGTACATTGGCCAAATAAGATTCAAGATGTGGAGAGATATATTGATAACTGTCAAAAATGTCAAACATTGTAGAAATCAGAATTAATAACTTTATATTGGTTTCAGAAAAACCCTGAATGGAGTGAAAACATTGTTGAGAAGTTGAAGAGAAAGGAGAAAGGAAAACAGGTAATAGCTAGTGCTGATTCAAGAAATCTACAAGTGATCTCAGAGGAATATCAACTCATAGGAGAACAATTATACAAGAGAGGAATGGATGGATATCTGAGAATTTGTGTTCCAGAAGAAAAGTATTTAGAGATGTTGGAAATGGCACATTCGGGAGTAGCTGGAGGACATTTCTCAAGTGATAGAACAGCCAAACTCATCTTATATTCTGGCTTTTGGTGGCCAACCCTATTTCCCGATGCTAGAACTTATGTAAAAAGATGTGATGTCTGTCAAAGGGTGAGTCAACCAAACAAAAGAGATAACATGCCATTAATTCCTTTAATTTCAGCCAGAGCTTTTAGTAAATGGGGATTGGATTTTATTGGACCAATACATCCTCCAGCCAGACAGTCTCATGCAGAATACATACTAGTAGCTACAGATTATTTGACAAAATGGGCTGAGGCCAAAGCTACTAGAAGAAATGATGCTCACACCACTGCTAGATTTTTTTATGAAAACATTATCACTAGATTTGGACTACCAATTGAATTGGTAAGTGATAGGGGGACTCATTTTTTGAATCAGATCATAGAAAACATGACCAATTATTTCATGATTAGTCATAATAAGTCAGCCCCATATCACCCACAAGCCAATGGGTTAGCAGAAAGTACTAATAAAGTACTTTGCAACGTATTGTCCAAATTAGTCAACACAAACAGAAATGACTGGGATTCTCAACTTAATCATGTTCTTTGGGCTTATAGAGTGGCATACAAAACGGCTTTAGGGACTACACCATTTAATTTGGTATATGGCCAGAATGCAGTTTTACCCATGGAATTTCTTATTCCAACATTGAAGGTGGGTAGCCAATACAATTGGACAGGACATGAGTTATCTGAGAGAGTCATAGATTTGGAAAAACTGGGAGCATCGAGACTCCAAGCAGTGATGAGTATATACACAGATAAGAAAAGACAAAAAGCTTATCATGATGTTCACATACAAGACAAAGATCTACAAGAAGGAGACCTGGTCTTAGCTTACACAATTAAGGAACATCAGAAAAAGTTTCAGAAAAAAGGTCATGGTCCATATATCATACATCAGATAAGCAAAAGTGGAGCTATTCAATTAGCCAACATTGATGGGGAAATCATGCCAAATTTCATAAGTGGATGTAGAGTGAAGAGGTATGAGTGCCCATTAACTACTGATGAATGGAGAAGATTGCAAAAGGCCCAAAACAGGAAAAAAGAAGAAGAAAGTATTAGAAAGGAGGCTCAACTAGAAGCCAAAGAGAGAATTAGAAAATTAAAACAAGTGTGCTTATGTGAAAACACTCTAAAGCAAAAAGAACATTTGCCTTTGATTATGATGAATTATCAGAATGAAAACATAAGGGTTTTGATAGATTCAGGGGCTCAAGTAAATTTGATCAGCTCAACCTTGGTAAATAAATTTAACCTTAAGAGGGCTGAAAGCAGAATTTTGATCAAAACCCTGGGAGGGAAAAGGATTCAGAGCATATCTTCACTTTCTATTAAAGTTAAATTTAATAATGAATATATGGAGATAGATTGTGAAGAATGGCCAGACCATTTAATGGCTGAAAAGCTGATTTTAGGGCAACCATGGCTCAAACAAGGTAAAGTCATCTTAAATTTTGAAAAAATGAAGCTTAATTTGACCATCAAAGACAAAAAGTTTTTAATGATCTTTCTGAGTAATGAAGAACAGGTAGTTCATATGGATGTTCATGACCCAGAACTCGAAGGATTTACTTTCTCAATGGAGGACAGGAACATCTTGTCAATACAAAGTGATCAAGCTTCATACACTCAGGACCAGCAAAAGACTGAAGGAGTAAAGGTGGATGAGGAGATAAAACAAAGAAGACTATTATTGCCAAATTTACAATATCAACAAATCAGAACAAGAGGAATATGGAAACAGGCAATGCACAGATATTGCTCACCAAAACAGGAAATTAGAACAAAATGGATATGGAAGCCAAAAAATGCCACAAAATGTTCATCTACAGAGCATGGATATTTCTATAACAAAAGGACAAATGGAGTAAAACATTACTGGGTGAAAAAATCATAATTGGGTCAATGGAAGAGGGATAATCCACAGTGGACCTATCTTTGGAATTTTGAAAATGACAAAAAAGTATTTCCTTCCTTCCCTTTAGAAGAAAATTAGGAGGGGAAGGAAAGATGACAGAAAAAAAAAATAAAAAAAAATAAAAAAAAAATAAAAAATATATATATATATATATTATTTTCTTGCTTTTCTTTCTAAAATTAAAAAACACAAAGCAAGATATAGGGAGGGAGAGAGTAATTTATTATGGAAAAAAGTTGTTTTGCATTACTGTTGTTCAATTTTTTGTGATCATCTTTTTTGATCACTACTTTTTCAAGCTTCTTCATTAATCATCTTTTCCAACATCATCTTTCTATTCAGGAATTGTTTTTTGAGCAAGGAAGTGACAATTGAAGAGAGCACAATAGATATCTTGCTATACCTGTATTGGTCACTTAAAATTGAGTTTCTTGGGAAAAGCAAAAATTGCTTGGAACTTGTCTTTCTTATTTTTTATATATCAGTAATATTCTAGAAGAAGATAGTATTTTTTTGTGAATTCTTGTGACTCATGTGGGTAGAGTGTTTTTCTTTCTTTTATATATAAATACAGAATGGTGAATGCAAAGGAGTTGACAATCCATGACTTCAAAGCTGATTCAACGACTTTGTCCAGAGGACACTGGTTTTTGGATAGTGATGCAGCTGAGGAACAGGTGAACCTAGACTCAGAAGAAGACCAAGAAATCCCAGAAGCTGAAAAAGTAGTAAAAGAACTCAAAGAAATTCTGGGAATAATAGGACAGCACATCTTCACAGTAGCAGTGGGAGGATATAAGTACACTATGCTGTGCCAGGAATTTTACAGGTTTCAGAAAACTTCTGTCAACATCAAGAGATGGAAAGCTGTGGGATTGCACAAGCTCTTGGAAGAACCTATTTTCTTTATTGACTTTGAAAGAGTAGCTCAAGTGATGGGTAGTTTGGAGGAAGTAGGGAAAGGTAATGATGCCTACTTCAGATGCAAAGTGAAGGACAAGGACAATCAGGAGGCACGGGTAGTTATCAAAGCAGAACATATCAGAGCCGCCTTACAGTTCTATCCAATGGGCACCAAACTAGACCAAAGTTTTGTCAAAAAGAATAAGGAGACTTACACTGGATATGCAAAGTTCACTGACTTCAAAGGAAGAGAAAATGAAGAATACGCTATAAGAATGTTCTTACAGTTCTTTTGTTTTCCAAAATTACCAAGGTACACCATGCCTCATAAGTCAGTAACTCTATTGATGTTCAATAACAAAGATAGAACCAAGCCATTTGGGGTAATGGATGTCTCACCATACATCCATGAACAGCTGAAGGAAGCAGCAAAACACTGGGAGCAGAAGAAATTCATGAATGGAGCCCAGTATTTGACAAGAATCATTTATCATGTTCTAGGAATGGAAGAACAGTTAAAGTTAGCTCCTGAAGCACAGTACTTCAGAAATCTGATGTCAGGAATCAAAAGTCCTCCAAGAAAAATAATTGAAAGAGGATCAGAAGGACAAACTCGCATGAGGGGAACAGGAATGAAGAGAAAAGTAATATCTGAGGAAGTGATTCCAGTAAAGAAGAGAAAGTTGGATCCCAGAAAAGTAGAATTAGAACAGGCAGAAGAAACAAGAGAGGAACATGTGGCAGCACAGAAAAAGGTACAATCCTCCAATGAACCTCACCCTCCACAGACGAGTAAAGAACAGCTTTATACTTATCTCACCCAAGGAAACAACAAAAGAGCTATGTATGAGGCACAGTATCAAAAAATGTTGGAAGATTTTTCATGCAAAGCTACAGATTGGATCCAAGAAGAGGTGGAGCACTATGAAGCATTACATGAAGAAATGATGGCAGCTGAAACTGAAGAGATATTTGTGAAGAAGGAAGTAGAGTTGCTGGCGTATTTCAAAGAGTTGCAAGGACCTCCAGAGGCCAGGACTACTGTTGTGGTAAAAAAGAAAGTGCCAAAAAAGCAAATCCAAAAGAAGAAACTAGTGAAGAAGGGAAAAGAAAAAGCAGTAGTTGAAGTTACAACAGTTAAAGACACAGAAGCAGCAGTCATTGAAGCCACTCAGAAGTCTACCTCAGTGATGGAAGTATCAAAGCCTACAGAACAAGAAGTGGGAGGATCTTCACGATTCTCATCTGATTCAGATAGCGACATTGAGAGTTTTCTGTTAAAAAGTTTAAACTTGTCAATACCCAACACTCCTAATGTAGCTATACAGGCTGTAGAAAAAGTGAAGACACCTGAGGATACAAGCAAGAAGTCTAAAGAAAGGCAGACTTGTGAAGAAACTGTCCAACAGATGAGTGCTGAAGAAGAAAGAAGACTGTTGAAAGGAAAGGCCAGAATGACAGAAGAGGAAAACCAGAGGAGAGATGAAGATAGCTCTGGAATAATGAAGGTTGATGAAAATTCAATATGGACCAAGTCTTCACAGACACAATTCCAATTGAATGCAAGATTGAATGCAAGTTTAGAGGAACTAGCAAAGAAGGTATTCGGCAGTTCAATTATTCAGCAGAAGGATGCACCTAAAGAGCAGGAAATCAAGAAGTTAGAACCAGAAAAGAGTGCTCAAGAGGTCTTGGGACAGGTAATGGAGGAAGGAATTGTTCAAAGTATAAAGGATGTGCTGCAGGATATAAAAAGCAGTGGGGCATTTACATCCAAGAATGATCAAGAACAAGAGGTAGAAGCAGACTTTATGGACATTGAGGAGCAAGATCAAGAATACACAAATAAGGGGAGTAATGATCAGATAAAAAATTCTCATACAAATGAATCAGATATAGCCCAAGAAACAGAAAGACAGGCATTTCAGAAAAATAATGTTCAGATTAATTGTGTGGAAAAAATTGAATCAATATCTGTTCAGGAAAGAATGGGGCAGGAAGAGCAAATCATGAAGGCTCAAACGGATCATGTTGGAGAAGAGTTAGACAAAAGTCAGGGAACTCTAATAAAGGTAAATGAGATACAAGATCTGGAAGGAACAGAAAAGCAACAGGTAATGGAAGGAAGAAGTTCACTAGAAGAAATAAGGACTTCAGAGTTATCAAGTCAGAAGGAGACAAAAAATCAAGCACTAGTTTATGAAGAAGATGATACTAATCAGGAGACGGAGAATGATAATTACAGTGATGAAGAATTGGATACTAAGGATGTAGATGATGAAACAGTAGCAGAAGAGGATGATAAGGGTAAAGAAGACAAGCAAATTGAAATCAGACAGACAGAAATGGAAGTAGGTCTGGAAAGGATACCCAAGAGTATAAGAGCAGCTTGTCAGAAGATCATAAGTAATATTGAACAGTTCAGACCATCTAGCAGAAATATGATCATATCAGGCATGGTGGCTGAATCTGAATTTGAGAAAGGGAGTATGATTATCAAAGAACACAGAAAGGAAAAGGAGCAGATGTCAGAACAACTGAGGTCAATTCAGAAGAAAAATGAAGAGTATGTCAATAGAATAATTGCTTTGGAAGAAAGTGAAGTTCAGAAGCAGAACAAAATACAATATTTGGAGGATAAGAGTGTGAAGTTATCAGAACAGAATGCCAAGATGGAAATGGAACTAAAAACCATAGGAGGAAGATACAGAACACTACAAACCTCATATCAAATTTTGACTAGGGCCCATGAAGATATTAATAAGCTGCTGCTAGAAGAAGGCCTAGTAAAAGATGGAAGTAAACCTGCCCAATTGACAGAGGAAGAAAAAGATGAAATGCATAAAGAAATTCAGAAACTCCAAGAAGAATTAAAGGAAGCCAAAGAACTAGAAAAGCAAGCAAGTACACATGCTGCTACAGCCATGAGAGGGTATAATAAGTTTTTTCTGAATACAGAGCAAGAGAGGAAGGATTGGCAGGACAAGTTGGAAAGAGAAAGAATGGACTGGATGAAAGAAAGAGAAGATTTGACAACTCAGAATAAAAGCTTAAGGATGACCTTAGAAGATTTGCAGGAACAACTGGAGAAATCAAAAGCTCAGGAAGAGGTTCAGAATCAGGCACATGCAGAAGATACAAATACAAGAGAGTTTGAAACAGGAGATGCTGATAAAGAACAGGAAAATTATGAAGCAGTAGTCAAAAGATCTGAGGAAGAATACACTGAGGAATTTGTTCAGAAGTTGCTGACCAGCAGAGAATCAAGAATGGAGTTTATGAGAAAAATGCATGATGATTATGAAAACCAGATTGTCACATTTGCTTTAAACAAAGGCATCAATCCAGATCAGCACCATTGGGCTGCAGATGGATTAGGAATTCCTTTTTGTATGATATTGGAAAGCATAAAGAATTATCACTTGGCCAGAGTGGGATTATCTCCAAATCAATATTTTGAATATGAAGAGGATATTAATGTTACAAAGGAATGAAAGAGCTAACCCAAAATGGAGGAATAAATGGTTGGATGCCAATAAAGAGTGTAGGAGAATCTGGAAGGAGGCACCTCTACACTTAAAGATTAATCCAGCTTATTGCCCCGTGGCCAGAAGAAGGGAGTGGACTGTTTTTTGGGAAAGAAGAAAAACAGGGCAGATTCCAGCAAAATGGCTGAACTTTCCAAAAATAGCAGGTCCAAAGGCAGGAACTTGGCCTACAAAAAGTTACATGGTGAACACTGCTGAGTCGGTTATAGTAACATACAAAGATGTTAATGACCCTGCTTGTATATTACTTGTCAGAATAATGAGGTTAATTCTAGCCTGCATAGAAACATACACAGATACGGATGTCAGAATTTTGAATTACATTGGATTCAATTCTCCAACAGATGCTCTATTATTTGATCTCAGTGAGACACCTGATAGGATATGTCTAATGGCCTATTATAGCAGAATAGTATTTTTGGGCAGCCACTTTTTGCAAATTTTTGAGGATGCGTTTGACTATGGGTTTTTTGAACGAGAATCAGAAATTTTTGGGAAATTATCAGTTGTTACTAAATCCAGACTTACTGCCTATGAAGCCTCTTATACAGAATACTTGAAAAAGGACGTTATTGACAAACCTGAAGCTGCAATACAATGGAGATGGTCAACAATTTAAATGTAACAGAAAGAAAAAGCCATGATTTACTGTCACAGGTATATCAAAGAAAGAAGAAATGAAGAAAAGTGATCAAAGTAGAGGAGCAGAAAAATCTTTGGTCAGGAGCCGAAAGGCTTAGGAGGGGAAGGATGTTGGAAGGTGTATTTTTGGAAAGCATTTTTGATGTAAAAAATTAGTAAAAAGCCAAAAAACTTGTAGAATATTTATGCAATGGTTGTAAAAATAAGGAAGAGTCTTCCTTATGTAGTCAAGGACCTCATGTAATTTTTGTAGAATTTTTAGAAACTCTTAGATAACATATTTTTAGAAAATTAGAGAAAAAGACCTAATTTCAAGTGTGAAAAGGGACACTTGAAAATGTATATAAGTCAATTTTCTCTATTTTGGAGGGGTTGGTTAATCATTTGCTCAAGCTATCAATAGAGAAGAAAGAGTTTCTGCTGAAATCGTGTTTTCTCCTGTTGAGTGTATTTTCTTTGATGTGTGAGCTTGTTTCTTGCTTAATCATGGAGATTTGTGAGTTACATTTGTGTATTACTGAGTGAGTTGTATGAAGAGAGAGGCCTATTGCTGTAATGAGTGGAAAAGGACTGAAGAAAGTTCCAAAATTGTGAAAATCGTCTGATGGTACAGAATCGCGATTGTCTCGTCTCTGTGATACAGGTGATATTTTTCAATTTTGAGTTCATATTTGTATTCTGCTAATGAAATGGCATGGTTTTGACATAAAGATCATAGAAAATGATGGAGATTTGCCTTAGTTATGGTAAACCCTAGATTTTCTCTTCATCTTCAATTTCTCTCAGCAATCCAGCCATTAATCTCTTATTTCCTTGAATCTATTATCTTGAAGGGGCTGTGGTCTTATGGATATTCCTAGGATTGATAAAATAAAGATGATTTGTTGATTCTTTGTTACTTCATGATTGGAGAGGACAACTTGGAGTCCAAAACAAAACAAACCTCCTTTGTAGCTTCAACCATACCTTTATTTCTGCTTCTGTAGATGGTAAAGCAACTGTATGTTGCTTCTTAGAACACCAAGAGATTAATTTACCTCCCACATAACATAGATATCCATATGTTGACCTCCTATCATCAGAGTTACATGCCTAATCTTCATCACTATATATCTTGAATTTTGTATCTGATGTGAATCCATAATACAAACCTTGTTTGAGTGTACCCTTAATGTATCTTAGCACCCTTTGTCCTGCAATCCAATGTTCTTTACTAGGACGATGCATGAATTGAGACAACACTCCAACTGCATATGACAAATCAGGCCTAGTCAATGTAGCATAGATTAGACTACCAACCAAACTTTGACATAGCTTCATGTCCTTGAATTATTCTCCTCCATATCTGCTCAATTTATGACTCACCTCCATTCGAGTAGGTGCTACCCTGCAATCTTCCATTTTAAACTTGATTAGCAAATTCTTGAAATACCTTTCTTGACTCACATAGACCCCACGTTGAGTATATGAAATTTCCATTCCCAAGAAATATGACAAGTCTCCCATTTCACTAATCTTGAACTCTTTCTTCATCTGCTTCTTAAGAATTTGTATGCCCTTCTCATCTATACCTGTAAGAATTATGTCATCAATGTATATGCAAATGTAAATAAACCCATCATCACTTGCTTTAACAAGCAAGCTACTATCTGCCTTAGACAATTGGAAACCAAGCTCCTTCAAGAACTTCACAAGTCTCTAATTCCATGCCCTTGGGGCCTGCTTCAAACCATACAAAGCTCTCTTGAGCTTACATACATACTCTGGATAACATTTATTCTTGAAACCATCTGGTTTCTCCATGAAAACTTCATCTGAAATATAACCATTTAGAAAAGCATTCTTCACATTTAATTGACATAGCTTCCAACCTTTACATGCAACAATAGCTATGAGAGTCCTTATAGTTGTCATCTTTGCCACATGACTATAAGTCTCATCATAATCTACACCATATGTTTGAGCATACCCTTTCACAACAAGTCTAGCTTTAAATCTAGACACACTTCCATCTGCATAGCTCTTTGTCTTGTAGACTCATTTGCATCCAATGATTTTCTGATTATTTGGTTTAGAAACCAAATCCCATGTCTCATTCTCAATCAATGCACCATACTCCTCTTGCATAGCTTTCTCCCAATTTTCCTTACCTTTTGCTTCATCATATGTAGACGGGTCTTCTTCTGGTTACACTATGTAAGCATATTCTTTAGTGGTCAGAAATGAAGTATCATAACTATACCTTATGGGTTTATTTCTGTTTCTTGTTGACCTTCTAACTTCTCCACTCTTTGAAATCTCTCGATCTTCATATTTTGGATCAAACCTTGGAACCTCTTCATTATCAATTTGAGCATCAACAATCTCTTCACCATCAGGAACTTGAATCTTTGATTTCCCTTTCCTTTGGGTCATGACTTCTTCATCACCTGCATGAACATTAATTATACCTGCATACCAAGTACCTTGCTCATCAAATGTAACATCCTTTGACACAAGGAATTGCTTTGTGGATGGACTCCACAATCTATAACTCATCTGCTTATCATCATAACCAATGAACACATACTTTTCAGTTGATTGCTACACCCTGAGTCAATGTAGAAAATTCTTTGATCTTCACTTGGTCTTTCACATGTTGCATTCATAATTAAGGTTGAGTCCTCTTTTTGATCTGAAGCATAATTGTAGTAGGTATTATTGTAGGATTGACTTTGAAAGGCTCTTCCTGCATTTCTTCCAAAGAAATCTCTACAACCTCTACCTGTGAAATTAATTCTCTGATTTCTACCACCTCTTCCTCTTGAATTACAGTTCTGATTATATCCTGCGTTGCGCATTTTCATGGAGCGTTTCACATTCCCTGCATAAGATCATTTTACCATTCCTCAAAAATGTATCTGGTTTGTCTTATATCTTGCATGCATAGGGCCCTAGACCATAGATCTGGCCAGATGGATTATCGATCAATTTGTATTTAGCCCAACAGAGATGGGAATGAAAACATGTCATCCACGGCTATTGTGCCCTTACAAGAATAGTCTATATGTGTTTGGCCTATGATTTGCCCATCAAATGTGCTATGACTAGTGAGGAAATAAAAGGATTCAAGGGAACCACCAAAAAGGCCAGAAAAGCTAGCAAAGGACGGGTAAGCAAGTGCATGAGAGGTTCTATCTCATGCTTGCAAGCTCCAGAGTCCCCGTCACCACAACAATCTCCTCAACAGTCTTTGTAGCTCAAGCATAAGCACCACCTCCTTTACTTGTCAATCCGCGGAGACATGAGTACTGGCATGAAGAGCATGAACATGTGAAGGCACAAATGTGTGAGTGAGAAGCACACTAGCATGCACACACATAAACACACATACACACACATGCACACAAGGTAAGATCAAAGAGAGGAACAATGGAAAGCTTCGATTACCAAAGATTTCTCTTACAAAAGCTCAAATCCACAACAAGCTAAACCCTAGAATGAGCTCTCTAGCTCTTTTTATAGTTTTTGGACTATTTTTGGCCCTATCAAGACCTAGTCTCCTGTGACGAGATGGATAGGTATGTGCTTGAAGATGAAGAGGTGTTGCAAAATCCTTGATCTACACCAACCAAATGAACTCCAGGAGTATATGGTGGGCCCTTTTAGCTTGCCAATGGATGTATTAGACACCCTATGTACCTTGGAAGATCACTCTTAAAAAGATAGATCAAAACAGATAAGTTGGAGTTAGCTCAGAGGTGAAAACTTGCTATTCTTGGTTCATACACCTGTCCAGTGTTTTACATAATTCTCTGAGCACAGCAGCAATTAGCTCAATTCCTCTTGGGGAAGTCTAGGCAACTTAAAGAGCTAACTTTCAAGAGTAATCTCATCAAAAATAATGAACCACACACTGAGAATGAGTTTTAACAAGTGATGACATCATCCCGATTTTCACGGGCTGCTATAGAAATAGACCAGTGAGCAGAAAAATCACCATAACTCAAAATGTAGAAATTTAATGATTATGAAAATTTGTATGGTTTTACTAGACAGTACGTTGAATCCAAGAAGCTTTAAATCACTGAATTTGGATAAGTAACCACTGAGAAATGGCTCTGACAAGATGAGTCAAAAAGTCGGGTACCTGACAGAGAAGTGAAGATGAACAGACCCTGTTGACTTCAAATGAACATAACTGAAGATTGCAACATCCAAATGACATGAGAATTTGTGAGCATATAGTAGACTTATAGAGCTAACTTTACCAAGTTAAATTGCTGAAAATGATGCACCAAGCTCAGAGAAAACATCTCTGCAAGCTGACTGAGAAAACTGAGAGTAATGGCAATGAGTAGTACACTTCACAAGAACATGGAAAGATGAACTCAAATAATCATGAAAATGAAAGTATATTGTTTGTACAATACAATGACTTACTGATACATATGTGTGCCTTGTAATCACACCTTGATATGGCATAAAGCTCAGCTCTTGGAGGTCTTCACATAGGTCTCTCTAACCACGACTAAAACTGCCATCTATTTATAGTTGAGTTTGGGAGGCTAACTTCCCTCAATCACTCTCCAATCAATCAATGATTGATTTGATTCTCTACCTACCACAAATCACAAATTCGTGGCTCCTCTTTCCATTCTTGATCAAGTGGACTCAACCACTTAAGATTCTCTTACTTTTACATTAAGTAAACTCTTCAAAAGTTACAAGAGGTAGTTCACAAGTGAACTTTACATAGTCTTCTTTTTAAAGCTTCTTCTAAGACTTTGTGAGACTCAAGCCAATACTTAGGCTTGTCATAGACTTGCTCCAACAGCTCCCCCTCAAGCCAAGTATGCTTGAGGTCTTCAATCTTCCAAGATTACCTGCAAACCTATCATAGCCTTGAATTTGCAAAGCTTTGTACCATCCAATGCTTTGGTTAGAATATCTGCACATTGTTGATGAGTAGACACATATGATATTTGAATCTCTTTGCTTAGAACCTTCTCTCGTACATAGTGATAATGAACTTCAATATGTTTAGTCCTTGCATGAAAAATAGGATTAGCAGCCAAGTGAATAGAACTCATATTGTCACCAAAAATAGTTGGAGTTCCAAACTCCAATCCAAGATCTTTGAATAATGTCTTCATCCACATAGCTTCTTGTGTAGCTATGGCAAGACCTCTATATTCAGCTTCAGTAGAAGAGAGAGCAACTGTGGGTTGCTTTTTGGATGACCATGAAATAAGCTTTGAACCTGCAAAGGTAAGATAACCTGAAGTGCTCCTTCTATCTTCCTTGGAGCCAGCCCAATCTGCATCAGAAAATAGCCTCAAACCTAAATCAGATACATAAGGATAATAAAGTCCTTCATTTATGGTTCCTTTGAGATACTTGAGAATCCTTTTGGCAGCATCCATATGTGGTTTCCTTGGTGTGTGCATAAATTGGCTTAGCACACTCACACTGTAACATATATCTACTCTTGTCAATGTGGCATAGTTGAGACTACCCACTAGACTTTGATATGATGTGATGTCCTCTATAAGTTCACCTTCATGTGAGCTCAATTTGTGATTGACCTCCATTGGAGTACTTGCAATCTTACAATCTTGCATCTTGAATTTTGCCAACATGTCCTTAATGTACTTCCTTTGAGTGAGAAACAAACCATGATCTTTGTAGACAACTTCCAAACCTAGGAAGCAGGTAAGTGAACCCAAATCACTTATCTTGAACTCTTCTCTCATCTGATCTTTGATCTTCTTCATACCATCTGCATCATTTCTTGTCAATATAATATCATCTACATATACACATAGGTAGATGACCTCAGAATTACTCTGTTTAATAAAGAGTGAAGGATCTGCCTTGCTTGGTTGAAAGCCTTTGTCCCGCAAGAATGAAACAAGCCTGAAATTCCAAGCTCTTGGAGCTTGCTTGAGACCATACAATGCTTTGTTAAGTTTACACACATAATCAGGATAAACTTGATTCTCAAAACCAGGTGGTTGTGCCATATATACCTCTTCTGTTATCCAACCATTCAAAAATGCATTCTTTACATCTAGTTGAAGTATCTTCCAATTCTTGGAAGAGGCAATAACAAGCAAAACCCTAATAGTAGGCATCTTTGCCACAGGAGAGAAGGTCTCCTCATAATCAATTCCCTGAGTTTGTGCAAAGCCTTTTGCTACAAGCCTTGCCTTATACCTGTTAATTGAACCATCAGAATTCTTCTTGAGTTTATAGACCCATCTTGAGCCTATTACCTTCATGGATGAAGTCTTGGGCACCAAATCCCAAGTGTTGTTTTCCTCGAGTGCTTCAATCTCTTCCTTCATTGCATGCTTCCATTCTGTTTTTGCTTTGGCCTCTTCAAATGATGATGGCTCCTCTTGGTTTATGTCCTGTGCTATGTAGATAGAATTTTTAGTTACTAATGAGGTGTCAAACCCATATCTTTCTGGTTTTTTCTTTTCCCTCATAGATCTTCTTAGGCCATGATGTGATGATTCTGCCTCATGTCCAAGTTCCTGCAATTTTGCTTTACCTTTAGACTTCCATGCTTTGATCTTTTCCATCTGAGATTCTTCATCATCCTCTGAGGTGTCTTGTTCTTCAATCTTCGGTTGTTCTCTACCAAGCTTTGGAAAATCTTCTTCAAGATTATATGGTAAATTGACCTTCCTGCATGAATCTTCATACCATGAATTGTTCTCATCAAAAACTACATCTCTGCTTACCAAGAATCCTTTGTTGGTAGGGTTGTATAACCTGTAGCCCTTTTGATTGTTGTCATATCCAATAAATACACACCTTTCTGCCTTTGGATCCATCTTGCCTCTAACCTGTGAAGGAACATGAGCAAAAGCAATACATCCAAAAATTTTACAATGATCTAAGCTTGGTCTTCTTCCATTCCAAGCCTCATATGGAGTCATCCCATCAAGGGATTTTGAAGGCAACCTGTTAATCAAGTAAGTGGCTGTAGACACAGCCTCAGCCCATAAGTAATTAGGTAAATGCTTTTCATTTAACATAGACCTTGCAGCTTCAACAATTGTCCTATTCCTCCTTTCTGCCACTCCATTTTGCTCAGGAGTGTACCTTGTAGTTACCTCTCTTTTGATTCCTCTTTCTTGAAGAAAAGAATCAAAATCATGGGAGAAGTATTCTCCCCCTCCATCTGACCTTAGCCTTTTTAGTGATTTACCTGTTTGATTCTCCACAAGAGCCAAATATATTTTGAAACATGAAAAAACTTCATCTTTGTGTTTCATAAAGAATAGGATAGTCCATCTGCTGCAATCATCAATAAAGGAAACATAATACCTTGATCCAGATATTGAAGCTTCCTTGCTAGGTCCCCATACATCTGTATGAACCAACTCTAAGAGATCTCCATGCATATAACCTTTCTTCATGAATGGTAACCTGTGAGACTTTCCAAATTGACATGCACTACACTTATAAATCATATGTTGTTTTGACAAATTAGGAAGTCCAAGTACACTTTGGTCCCTGCAGATTTGCTTTAATGACCTTTCACCAATATGTGCTAACCTTTTGTGCCATACTTCCAATTCTGTGAGTGTCTGACTACCATAATTAAAGAGAGCAATGTTTCTAGTGTCCTGTAATTCAAATGTGAACAATCTACCTGTCTTTTCACCTTTTGCAATTCTTCTAAATCCTTGACTTGGATCTTCAACAAATGCTCCTACTTTTGTGAACCTGACTTGCAACCCTTTCTCTACTATCTTCCCAACACTTATCAAATTCCTTGTAATGGTAGGGACATAGAGTACCTTACTGAGTAGGTTGATGTTTCCATCAGGTGCTTTGACATTGCCTATTTTCTCCACAGGATGTTTTGTATCATCTCCTGTTTGTACCTCATGCTTATTCCTTGGATCTTCTAAATCTGATAGGAGTGCCACATTTCCTGCCACATGATTTGAACAACCTGAATCTATGTAGAAAACATGCTCATCAGATTTACCTTGTGGCATAGCCATGTTCATGATCAATAATGAATCCTCTTTGTTTGAGTCTTCTATGTAGTTATTGTAGTCTCTCCTTCCTTTGTAGCCTCCTTGATAGTTTGAATGATTGTAGTTGTTGTAGTTGCCATGGTAGTTGTTGAACCTTCCTCTTGAGTAGCCATAACTTCCTCTATTGTATCCTCTACCTCTTTGATTCCTGGAATTCCTAAAGCAATTTTCAGTTGTATGATTAGTTAATCCACAAATAGAACATGAGTTGGAGTCTTGGGATCTCCCCCTGCCTTGTCTACCTCCTCTTCCTCTACCTCTGCCATGTCTTCCTCTACCTGCATAGTTAGCTTGATATGTACCTGCTTCATCATCCACTTTCTTTGCCTTTCCTTTGTTATCTTTAGACTTCTTTTATCCGTGTATAAAGCTGAAGATTGATTACCTTTAGAGCTTTCTCCATTTTTGATAAGCTTTGCCTCTTGAGTAAGTAGTTGTCCAATGAGTGTGTTGAAATCAGGTACATGCATGTCCATGTACAAATCCATAGCTGTGGTGAATGCTTCCCACTTGTCATCTGCCTTCAAGCCATTGATCACCTGCCTTACAATTTGCTCTTCATCTATTACCTCTCCAATGCTTCCCAACTGATCCGCTATGTCCTTGAGCTTTGTGACAAAATCAGTCACATTTTGTTTGGGAGCCTTCTTGAGAGTTGTGAACTACAGCCATAGTTGATGCTTCCTAGCTTTGGTACTTGAAGAAAAGAAAGCTTCAAGTGCATCCCACACTTCCTGAGATGTCTTACAACTTCTAATGTGAGGCAACAAAAAATTTGAGATAGAGTTGAGGAGATAAGACCTTGCAAGTGCATCCTTGGAGCACCATGTGCTCAATCTTTCTTGCTCTTCTTGTGTTGGTTGACTTTTGTTCCTGAAACTTGGCATAACTTCATCTCCAGCCACATAACCATATAAACTTCTACCTTGAAGATAAGCTTCCATCCTTAATGAACAAGCTGAGTACTTACCTCTGTCCAATTTGTCAATTGATGAAGGAAATCCATCTGCCATGTTGTCCAACCTTGCTCTGATACCACTGTGAAGAGATGGATAGGTATGTGCTTGAAGATGAAGAGGTGTTGCAAAATCCTTGATCTACACCAGCCAAATGAACTCCAAGAGTATATGGTGGGCCCTTTTATCTTGCCAATGGATGTATTAGACACCCTATGTACCTTGGAGGATCACTCTTAAAAAGATAGATCAAAACAGATAAGTTGGAGTTAGCTCATAGGTGAAAACTTGCTATTCTTGGTTCATACACCTGTCCAGTGTTTTACATAATTCTCTAAGCACAGCAGCAATTAGCTCAATTCCTCTTGGGGAAGTCTAGTCAACTTAAAGAGCTAACTTTCAAGAGTAATCTCATCAAAAATAATGAACCACACACTGAGAATGAGTTTTAACAAGTGATGACATCATCCCGATTTTCACGGGCTGCTACAGAAATAGACCAGTGAGCAGAACAATCACCATAACTCAAAATGTAGAAATTCAATGATTATGAAAATTTTTATTGTTATACTCGACAGTAAGCTAAATCCAACAAGCTTTAAATCACTGAATTTGGATAAGTAACCACTGAGAAATGGCTCTGACAAGATGAGTGAAAAAGTCGGGTACCTGACAGAGAAGTGAAGATGAACAGACCCTGTTGACTTCAAATGAACATAACTGAAGATTGCAACATCCAAATGACATGAAAATTTGTGAGCATATAGTAGACTTATAGAGCTAACTTTACCAAGTTAAATCGCTGAAAATGATGCACCAAGCTCAGAGAAAACATCTCTGCAAGCTGACTGAGAAAACTGAGAGTAATGGCAGTGAGTAGTACACTTCATAAGAACATGGAAAGATGAACTCAAATAATCATGAAAATGAAAGTATATTGCTTGTACAATACAATGAATTACTGATACATATGTGTGCCTTGTAATCACACCTTGATATGGCATAAAGCTCAGCTCTTGGAGGTCTTCACATAGGTCTCTCTAACCACGACTAAAACTGCCATCTATTTATAGTTGAGTTTGGGAGGCTAACTTCCCTCAATCACTCTCCAATCAATCAATGATTGATTTGATTCTCTACCTACCACAAATCACGAATTCGTGGCTCCTCTTTCCATTCTTGATCAAGTGGACTCAACCACTTAAGATTCTCTTACTTTTACATTAAGTAAACTCTTCAAAAGTTACAAGAGGTAGTTCACAAGTGAACTTTACATAGTCTTCTTTTTAAAGCTTCTTCTAAGACTTTGTGAGACTCAAGCCAATACTTAGGCTTGTCATAGACTTGCTCCAACAGTCTCTGGCCTAGTTAAAAATTAGGTTCTAGGGCTTATTTGAGGGCTCAAACGGAGTCTAAAAATTATGAAAATTGGTAGGATGGTACTTCTAATACTCCTCAAGCTGGTATTCATAGAATTCATGCCAAGTACGTGTAACTCATAATGAGTGATGGGTTAGTGTGTTAGTGCATGGGTTGAAGAAAGTAAGTGCCTTGTGCATGGCCTTGTAATGTGGTCCTATGCATGCTTACTTGGAAAATGCATTGGAAGAAGTATGCTGTAAAAATTGGAGGTCTTGAGCTAAGTGCTCAAGGGTATGTTGATGAAGAGGTTTCCTAATCTATCATGGTTGTGGTGTTGCCAAAGTAAGGATTCTTACCATGGTGAACTACCGATCGATGTTTATGTCTTCATGTGGTACACCCATCCTTGTGATGGGCCATCGGCAATCTTGCATTGTTGATGAATGTTCTTGTTGATGATCCACTGATGACATTCTTTGAGTGCTTGGTCCTGTCCCCTCTCTTCACAGCAACATTTGCCAAATACTGAGAATTGAGTTTCTTTATATTCCTTGATAAACAGCATTGGGTAACTACACGAAGCTTAGTTTCACATAATTTCTTTAGCTCACCATAGACAAGAGTCTTCCCACCCAGCATACATACAAGGATTTGCAAGGTACTAGAACTACCCCTTGTAGATGTCTCCTTTGATGCTCTCGTACATACAATAGTTAAGCATCGCTCAAGTTGCAGACCTTCAAGCTCTTCCCTCCTACCATGATAAGGGAGAACAATAGTTGTGGATACCATGTTCATGACAAGTTCTGGACATTGACGAGACAAGGAAGCAATAATATCGTTTGCTAGTCGAGACACACTTCTATCCAAACTCATAAATGCCCAATCATCAACCGTTCCACCTTCAACTAAGCATGACTCATTCATGTTCCATGAGCCAAGCCTTAGAACAAGCTCTCTCTCTCTCTCTCTCTCTCTCTCTCTCTCTTTTTAAGGAACAATGTCACAAAAGGTTTATTGACCAAATATAACAAAGCTTGATGATCAGTGAAAAAATTGAACTTGTTGGCCAATAAATGGTGTCCAAATTTCTTCTGTCTGCTAGCATATGCTATAGGCAAATCTAGATTTCCTTCACCTATGGGTTGTGACAGCACACATCCTATTGCATAATTGGATGCATCTACATGGACATGGAATGGTTTATTCCAATCAAGAGTGGTCAGTATTGGTGCTGTGCACAAATGTCTCTTAAGCTCATTGAAGGAATTTTCACATTCGTCATTCCACTCAAAATTTGTCAGCAAGGCATAAAGAGGTTTAGCTATGATTCCATACATGTGGATAAGCCTATGGTAATATCCACAATGGCCCATAAAGGCCTGTACCTCTTTAGCGTTCCTTGGCCTGGGCAGCTCCGGTATGGCTCTTACTTTGTCCTCATCTGTTGATATTCCATTCTTAGAAACAATATGACCTAAGATTTTACCTTGATGCACCATGAACACACACTTTTCTGGGTTCAGACACACTCTATATTCTCTACACTTGTTGAAGATCTCTCTGGACTCAGGGATGTGGTATCTTCTTTCTTGGGAATGAGCACATAAATCGTCCACATATACTTCTAAGCTCTTTCATAAGAACTCTTTAAAGACATGACACATGAGCCTTTGGAATGTTGCAAGTGCATTGGTGAGCCCAAATGGCATGACACAAAATGCAAAGATGCCCCATTCTATGGCAAAGGCCGTTTTATGTTGATCTTCTGGGGCAATGGCTACTTGGTTGTAGCCTAAAAATCCATCAAGAAAACTATAGACTTCCATGCCTGCAACACGCTCCAATAAATGTTCAGTGATTGGAAGTGGATATCTATCTATGATCGTAGCGGCATTAACTTTTTTAAGGGTACTACACACTCGCAACTTTCCATTCTTCTTGGGCACCACTACAATGGGGGACACCCATTTAGTATGCTCAATCTCATAGATAAATCTAGCTTCAATTCACCTATCAATTTCTTCTTTTATTTTTGTTGCATAAGTGTCATTATATGTGTAGGGCTTCTGTTTGGTGGGCTTGGCATCAACTATCATACGGATCATATGAGAGCATATTCTCGGATCTACTCCCTTCAAGTCTCTATAATGCCATGCAAACACATACCTATATTCCCTTAATAAAGCTACAAGCTCTATTTCTTCTTCTGCACTTAGGTCTTCTCCTACGTATGTACATCGCTCTTCGTTCCGTTCAATGGACATAACAATCTTCTTGGCCTTTTCTTTATTATCATATGCTTCTCTTGTGGTGGCCTCTCTCTTAGGCATTCGTACCAAAACTTTCCGGTCTTCAACTTCATATTTCTTGAAATTCTCTGGTACTTCAAACAATGATTCCTCTTCTTCTTGTTTCACTACTTTTCTTTTCTTTGTCTTTTGACTGCCCTCACTTCCATCCTTTGAATTTACAGTTTTAATGCTTGTGAGAGGTTCTTCTTCTTTTTTAGTAAATACTCCTACATCTTCTAGATAGTGCTTCTCTGAGTCAAAGCAACTATCCATCACAATGGACTCTAGATCATCATCATTCTCTTTTTCTTCTATGACTTCGCGAGGGTCACATTGTTCTAGCATAACCTGAAATATCATAACCTTCCTCATCACAATGAGGTGTCCATTGTTCCTCATTGATAGCAATGTCCATGGTGGCTAAGATTTGTGGCCAGCCATGAGGCACAAATTCCTCATCTGGAAAGATCATCCATGTGTAGGCTGGGTCTCTAACTGTTCTATCTCCTGGTGAAGTTCCTTCTTCTCTCACCTTTAGGAATTTTCCCTCTTCCTCTTCGACCTTGCACATCCACAAATGAGTATCTTCATGCATCCAGGATGGATCAGAATCACTTTTAGAATGCACAGAGATTGAATCTTCTGGTTCCTTGTGGATAGGATTCCACTGTAAGGGTGGTACATCTCTAAATGTGTAATCCTTTAGATTGACCTTGGTTGTGACCCCTAAGTGCTACAAGTACAAAGAGTCGGTTCCCCAATCTTGCACCATTTGCAGTTGTCATAGGAATGGTCTTCCTAGGATCATTTCATAGACATTATTTTTACCAAAGTCACATATAGCAAAGGTGTGTTCAAACTCTACCCCACAAGTGGTTAGAGTTATCCCTTCTAGCAATCCTAGAGGTCTTTCAATATGGCCATCAGCCATTTGAAGCTTCATTCTAGTTGGTCTTAATGCGGGTTTTCCCCATTGCTTCCACAAGGAGGTGGTCCCAATCGCAACACCAGCAATCCTAGAGGTCTTTCAATATGGCCATCAGCCATTTGAAGCTTCATTCTAGTTGGTCTTAATGCGGGTTTTCCCCATTGCTTCCACAAGGAGTGGTCTAAGATAGCTTTGGTTGTGTAACCTTGGTAGGTGATTCAAAGATAAGTATTACCTTCCTCACCTTCACTCATGTCTCCTATTTTGTCTAGAGGTATCTCTAGTACTTTTTGTTTAGAGCCTGCTTTTGGCATATTGGAATCAAGTACTGGAACTTGATTCGCCACATGTGTCCATAGCTCAGGATTTACTTTGAGCAACTCTTCTACGGTGAGATGACACTAAACCTTAGTGTTCTTCATGATGTCAGTGTTTCTTGGAACCACTGAGTCTTTGCTTCTTACCAATATTATGGGAGCTCTAATGTGGAGAGATTTAGATTCCCATGGGCCTGTAAATTATGGCAACTCTTGTAAAGAATTAAATTCAAAATCTAATCTTTCATCGTGTTGCTCTACATGGTCTCCATAAATAGATGGAATGTCTTGGGGAAATTGATCATGAAAGTCATCAATTTCAGGAATAGGAGGGGGATTACCCTTCTCCTTGGCCCATTTCTCTTCTTGTATTTCCCACAAGAACTCTTGAGAGTATTGTTGAATTGAAAGAGGTGCTCCACGATCTGGGGAATCAGGAACATAAGCTTTTGCCAATGGTCAGATTTCTCTTTCAACAATTGGTTGAGCTAGTGGAGGTAAAGAAACCTACGGTTTGTTTACCAGCTGCTCTAATCTTTCTAGTAAGCTCTGGAAATGCAAATCCGGTTTGACAAAGTTTGTATGATTGAATGATTGACTAGTCTCAAGCATAGCCTGAGCTAGTTCTACCATTTTTATGCACATTTTTGTTCGTTCAATCTCTAAATCGTCTCTAGGGTAACTCTTGTCTAAGTTTGCAGCCGTTGGCCCTTCTTGAAGTCGAGGCTGGTAGGCCTTGAACATCATGTCCAAGCGTTCTGGGGTTGGATCTGCAAGAAGAGACCCTGGTTGTGGTTTATTTACCATGAGTGGTGGGGTGGGATGAGGTGGTATGGATGGAGTTTCGACATGTGGGGGGCTCTGAGATGCAATGTCTTCTATTTTTGTTTTCGCTTCTTTCAAGATTTCTTCTAGCTCAGATAAATTTTTATTCCACTTGTGATTGGCATTTTCCCTAGTATCCTTCCATGTTCTTGTTTTCCTCTTAGTAGACTCTCTTGATTCATGCGAATCTAATTGTTCAGCTAGTTTAGCCTGTTGACCTGATTGTGCTCTAGCAACTACCTGTATAGGAGCCGCATTACTGTTACTTGAACTTGAATCCACCACTAAGCCTACCACATCAATGGGTGTAACCTTATGCACATTAGAGGGGTTCCTTGGACAATATCTCGGGAGATGTTCTTTTCCACAGTGAGGACAAACGCCCTGTATTGTGATGTTTTGTCATTGTCTCGAAGATGGTGGGTGGGGACATTCATGAATGAAATGGTCACCTTGACATCTAAAACATGGTCCTCTAGGGTCTTGTGGTCTCGTTTGTCTTGATTGGGGCCTAAGGTTAGGATTCGTATACATAACATTGGAGTATTCGGGCTCCCAATTTAGGTTGATATTGTTGGGGCCTATGATATGGCTATTGGTATTGGTTCTGGTACGTACCATGTTGGTAAGGATGCTGATATGTTTGCCTAACAGCCTGCCTATTGTAGGGACAATCTTGAGCCATATGGTTCGTGTATTTTCTCTCAATAGTGCAATATGGGGCCTTCCTTTCTCTCATGAAACATTAGCCATGTGGTCCCCTCCACAAGTATAAGATCGATTCAATGAGGTGACTCTTGGTGTTTGTCTATTTTGGACCCCTAGCTTCTTGGCAACTTGCTCAGCTATCTCATCTATTTCCGTGGAGATTCTCAAAGTATGACTAGTAGAACTATCAGAATCCTTATAGAGCTTGGACAATCCTAACTCCTCACCCAAGTTATCTTCTATGTCACTGCATTCACACACACTCTTCTATGGATCTAGGCTCTTTCAAGTACACATATGATCTTAACTTGGTGCTTAGTAAGCCATCTGAAAACAAGGCCACTTGTTTGGTCGGCATGGGTAACTTTGAAATAGGGCATCTAAGTACTGTCGGAACTATCTTCCTGCAAGTTACACTGTTTCGTGGGTTGTCTGCTTGAAGCTGTGGATCAAGGATGATGTGTTATGCCTGATGCCACTCTTAGAAAATTCTACAATGAATTTGTCTAGCAATTGATCTATATCTGGATAGTTATGACTATTCAAAGGTTGAAACCAAGCTAAGGCAGTACCCTTAAGAGTCAAACCAAATGCCTCGAACTATGTGAACAAGTCTTCAACTTGTTTAGCTCTTAACACCTGTTTGAACTCCGCCACATGATCATAGGGATCTCCTGACCCATCAAAGTGGTTTTTCATTGTCTTGAGCACTTGAGAGGGTCTAAGGGTCCTTGGGTACTCGCGAGGTCTAGGCAATGGAAAATTGTGTTCATCTCTTTGATGCCTATGTGCTTGATGTCTCTCTCTTTCATGTCTTTCACCATCAAATCTTGATATGTCTCTACCCAAGCACTTCCTAGCTCTTTCTTGCACTCCCACACATGAGAAATGATGTGAAAATGGTGAAAATGCACTCAAAAGGGAAAACATTCTATGAAGATGATGATGGATGAAGATGGTTATGATGAAGAAGGAGAAGAAAAAAACTGAAAAATAACAAAAAATGAATATTTCTTACCTTCCAATGTTAGAGATCCATGATCTTACCATCACAACACTCATCCTCGAAGCTCTCTCCCTAGCAACAGTGCCAATTTGGTGTAGCTCAAGCGTAAGCACCACCTCCTTTACTTGTCAATCCGCGGAGACGTGATAAATGGTATGAGGACTATGAGCATGTGAAGGCACAAATGTGTGAGTGAGAAGCACACTAGCATGCACACACATACACATACACGCACACAAGGTAAGATCAAAGAGAGGAACAATGGAAAGCTTTGATTACCAAAGAGTTCTCTTACAAAAGCTCAAATCTACAACAAGCTAAACCCTAGAATGAGCTCTCTAGCTCTTTTTATAGTTTTTGGACTAGTTTTGGACCTTTCCAGACCTAGTGTCCATCCTAGTTAAAAATTAGGTTCCAAGGCTTATTTGAGGGCTCAAATGGAGTCTAAAAATTATGAAAATTGGTAGGATGATACTTCTAATACTCCTTCACAAATGGTGCCGAAGCCTTTATTTTCCTTATATTGAACTCAAAGGTAGAGCCAACTAACACCACCTTTGATTTCGAAATGCATGATGCATTCTCCAGCGAGTTCCAATTTTCAGAAGGGAAGCTTTTCTCACAAGAGTATGAACATCCAAGCTATCCTACTACCCCTTCTGATCAACCACAAGAACACGTAGTCTCCAACTCAGAGGCAGAAGAGAGAACAAAAACCGATTATGATGATGGCGATGACGAAGCTAGTTAGGGTAGCCACGACTCTCAAGAGGATGTGCAGAATGAAGAGCAAGAGCAGCAAACCGAAGCCCAAGGTGATATGAGTACTCATGAGGAAGACATGTTTGAAGTTGTCGTCGATACTTTGGTAATCCAGAAATTATACTGCAATATGCAAGCAATATGGGTGCACAGACAATTATCCGAGGAACAGAGTCAAGCAATTCTCGAGCAAGACCTAGCTAGTGGAGGTTTTGAAGAATCTTTCATTCAAGGTATCAAGGAATTAGTCAAATCCATGGGAACCATTGAAGCCCTTTATTATTTGAAAAGGAAGCCACTACCAAAGTTTGACACTTGATGTATCCGTTTAATGACCAAGCCTGGCCAGTACATCTGCATACCCATCAATGTAGAATCTTCACATCATGCCAAAGAAGCTCCAACCATCCCTCAAACCACGATAGAAACCCAACTAGACAAAGAGACCATCGTCATCAACTCCCCGCCTCACCCTTCCACTGTAACATCCACCACCATAGTCAAAATCCCCACCACCTCATCTGCTCCTCCTTCACCTCCCATACATCCAGTTTCCCGAGTATAGCCCACCTCCCCTCCTCTATCTACATTCCTTGTAAATACTGTTGTAGAGACCACAATCGCCCCAACACCCCAAACTCTACCTACACCTCTCCCTTCCACCATAGTTTCCCACATTCCAATCAACCCATTCCTCACTACATCCTTTCCTTCATTTCCCATCCCTCCAAGGCCTATATTCCCCTTTCCACCCCCAATGGCCTTCTCACCAGTGTCACCTCCCCGGCCAACTATATCCCTTGATCCTCCCCTCTCCACCAAATAATTTACGAGACTCAATCTGTAAACTATTTGTCCACTTTTGTAAATCCTATGTTCACACCCACTCACGCACCCACCATCACTCCACTCCAGTGACATGGACATTTTCACCACCCACCGCACCACCACTCACCTCATCTATATCCCCACCACATTTAGGCACATCGCAATTCTCCAGGGTCACCACTGCATCCACCTTCCCATCCCCCTTTCCCCTTCCCACTGCAACAACACCCACACTCACATCATCTTCACTCACCGCACCATTGATATTGTCACCCACGATCGACACTCCATTCCAACAAATGTTTTCTTGTATGACACAAGTTAGAGATGAATTTGCATCTCTCGACAACAGCTATCAAGCATTGTAGCACACTAGTACACAATTACAGGTGCAGTTGAATTCTTTAACCATCGAGAACGCTTCCCTCAATGCGCAATATCAAGAGTTACAAGAAGCTTATCATGCCTTAGAGCTAGAGAGCGCACGAAAGACTAAGGAAGCACTCACAGATATAGAGAATCTGTTACAGACTCATACCATAAGAAATACCATGCTCACTAGAAATATGGGACTCTTACGATGCCACCTCGCAGCTGCTAAGGAGGAGAATCAGTGGCTACAAGAACAGAATCATGAGAATCTAGAAGCAGCTTTGGATAGACTAGATGAACCCCTTAGTACCACCCAATTTAAACCAGTACCCTCCGAATCCATGCAAATCTTGTTAGACGATCATGCACGAATACTAGAGGATTACAATAGAATCAATGAATAATATCAAAAGCTCCAAAACGATCAAATAGAATAAGTGGTCATCATTTGTACCTGACTTTGAAGTCATGTTCATGATCAGAAGAGAGTCATCCTGCTCCTCTGTGTAGTTGTTGTAGTCCTTTCTGGTTTGGAATCCTCCTTGGTAGTTGCTATTGTAATTGTTGTTGTAATTGTTGTTGTGGCCTTGGTGATGGTTGAACCTTCCTCTTGACTGTGAGTATCCACCTCTTTGGTAGCCTCTTCCTCTCTCATTTTTGTAATTCCTTAAACACTCATCTGTAGTATGATTTGATAAACCACAAATGTTGCATGGTGATGAGTTATAAGGTCTCCCCCTACCTTGCTTACCTCCTCTGCCCCTTCCTCTTGAAGATCTACCTCTCCCTGCATAGTTGGCTTGGGAGGTAGAACCTTCATCTTCCATTTTTTTGCTCTTGCCTTTATCCTTAGACTTCTTATTAGTGTATAGGGCAGAAGAGTTATTACCTTTGGATGTATCTCCATTTTTGGTGAGCTTTGCTTCATGTGTGAATAGTTGTCCCATGAGAGTTGTAAGATCTGGAATGTGCATGTCCATGTAGAGATCCATTGCAGTGGTGAAGCTTTCCCATTTGTCATCAACCTTGATTCCATTGATCACTTGCCTTACAATTTGTTCTTCTTCGATTTCTTCTCCTATGCTTGCTAACTGATCTGCAACATCTTTGATCTTGGTCACAAATTCTGAAACAGCTTGCTTAGGTTGCTTCCTTAGTGTTGTGAATTCAATCCACAACTGATTTTTCGTAGCCCTTGTATTGGAGGAAAATTATGATGACAAGGTTTCCCAAGTTTCTTGGGATGTCTTACAATTTCTGATATGTGGTAAAAGAAAGTCAGAGACAGATTTGAGTAAATAAGACCTTGCCAATGCATCCTTAGCACACCATGTGTTGAGCTTTTCTTGTTCTTCCTTGGTTGGCAATCCTCTTGGTTTGAATGAGAGCAATTCCTCATCTCCTGAGATGTATCCATAGAGAATCCTTCCTTGTAGGTAGGTCTTCATCCACCATGCTTGATAGTTGTTCATGTCCAATTTATCAATAAATGAAGGAAAACTATCTCCCATTTTACCTCTATTGCTCTGATATCACTGTTGGGATAGATGGATGGATGCTCTAAGAGACTAAGTAGGTACTACTAAACCTGCATTGTACTGCTTCAGAGTTGATAAGTAGACCTTCTTAGCTTTCCAATAACACCAAAAAATGGCCTATGTACTTTGGAAGTGATGTGTGTAATGATTGAACCAAAACAGATAACTTTGAAGTTCACAAACTCAAGAAAACCTTCTATTTATGTCTTGACACCTGTGGAATGTTTTGCTTAGTGTGACCAGCACAGTAGAAATTGATAAAATTCCTTCTAGCGGTATTTAATTAGCTTAGTAAGCTACCATTTGCAAGTCGAATGATGTAAAAAGATAAACTATGCTAAGAAAAATCAATTTAGCAAGTTTAGCTATACCCCCGACTTTTTAGGACTGTAGCAAAAATTGACCAGAGTTCACCTCGACGCAGATTTCTCTGAAATGGCTGAATAGAATTACTTCAAGCTTTGATAGCATGTATATGACTTTGAGGAGAATCCAATAAGCCTTGAATCACTTGAGTTGGTGAAGAATTGACCGAGATATGCCCTTGACAAGTTGACAGACTTTTGAGTAGACTAACAGACAACTCAGAGATAAATGATGTAAATGTATATATTAATGAACACTTGTATACAATCCCATTGGCATGAAAAACATTGCCTAATGGTGTAGAGAGGTGTAGGCTATAGTATAGTCCTCATACACACTCAAAATCAGTAGAATGAGGCTCGAGAATGATCTCTCTCTCCCCGCGATTTTTCATGTTCACTTTTTATATGTAATGAACAAAGATTTGAATTCAAATTCAAATTTTGGCTCCCTATGATCAAGCTCCTAAATGCTTGGAGATATTCCTTCAATCAAATGAACTACTTTTTCCACGACTCACTTTGGTAGGTGATTACAAAAGATTCCAAGTCAATTCGACTTTTACAATGAGGTAAAGTGGTAATTAACCACTAGCATATGTTCCTATGCTTCTTCATATATGTGTGGACTTTAATGCATCCTTTGAGCCAAATGTGTAGGCTTGCAATTTACACCAACACACACACACACACACATATATATATATATATATATATATATATATATATATATATATATATATATATATATATATATATATATATATATATATATATATATATATATATATATATATATATATATATAGATATATATATATATATATATATATATATATATATATATATATAGATATATATATATATATATATATATATATATATATATATATATGTGAGGAGTAGATGACTTCACTCCTAAATCTAAGTATAGTGTCTTAATCCATATATCTTCCTAAGTTGCAATTTCCCAAGCCTCTATATCTAGCCTCTATAGATTAAAGATCAATAATGGGTTGCTTCTTGGATGACCAAGATATGAGCTTTGTATGTGAAAATGAAAGATATCTAGAAGTACTCTTTTTGTCATCTTTTGATCCTACCCAATCTACATCAAAGAATAGCTTGATGTCTACATCAAAGGTGTATGAGTAGAACATGCCATCATTCATTGTTCCTTATATATTTGAGAATTATTTTTGCTGCCTCCATGTATGACTTCCTAGGTTTCTGCATAAATTGAGTCAAAACACTCACATTATAACATATATCTACCCTAATGATGGTAGCATAGTTGAGACTTTCCAACCAAGATTTGATAGCTTATCGCATCTTCAACTCAGTCACCTTCATGAGCATTGGGCTTGGATTTTACCTCCATGGGTGTACGTGCAAGATTAGCATTCTCCATTTTCAACTTGGATAGCATATCAATGTATTTCCTTTCAGTAAGATACATACCCTTGTTTGTATATACTACTTCAACTCCAAGGAATTAAGTGAGCTGCCATAAGTCACTAATCTTGAATTCCTCCTTTTGTAGCTTGATTCTTTGGACACTATCACTAGCACAATGATAAGCAGCAACGTGAGGAGTTCCACCTCATAATTGTCAATTGAGGAAGACGTGAGGGTGGTATGACAACCATGAGCAAGTGAGAGTACAAGTATGTGAGTGAGAAGCACATGATCATGCAAACACATACAAGTGATAAGACCAATAGATGGACCAATGGAATGTTTGATTAGCTAAAACAATAATTACAAAATTTTTTTCTCACTTCATCTCCAAAATCGATTCTCTCAAAAATGGGCTCTCTAGCTTCTTTTATAGTTGCTCACTAGTTTTGGTCTTGTCCACACCTAGTGTCTGGTCTAGTTAAAAAATAGATTCCTAAGCATATTCAGAGGCTCAAAAGATCTCAGAAAAATACGTAATTCGATACGTAGGTACTTCTAGTACTCCTCAATCTTGAGGAATCCTTGACATGAACAAAATAAGGCCGAGATGATGAAAAATGGAATTTACAATGATGACTAGTAACTAAAATCACTTTTTTACAAGGATTTTGGAAATTGAATAAGCTTAGTTGTTGGATCTTCCTTGACTTCCTTACCTCCTTAGTTTTGCTTGGTCTTCGCTCTATCCTAACTCTCTTTGACTTTTCTATCTCATGTTGCCTTACCTTGTCAAGCCACTTGGACCTCCTTGGCTACTGCCAACACCCTACCCTCTCTCGTGTCTATTGTCCCAGACAGACCTTTGTTCTATGAGGTGTGCAATGTAGTATTCAATGATATCTATGTTGGGAAAGATGGATGGATGCTCCAAGAGACTGAGTAGGTACTTCTACTCCTGCTTTGTACCAGCCCTCTTTTGCTTCAGACTTGATAAGTAGACCTTCTTAGCTTTCCAATAACACAAAAAAATGGCCTATGTACTTTGGAAGTGATGTGTGTAATGATTGAACCAAAACGCTGAATGTTTTGCTCAGTGTGACCAGCGCAGTAGAAATTGATAAAATTCTTTCTAGGGGTATTTAATTAGCTTAGTAAGCTACCATTTGCAAGTGGAATGATGTAAAAAGATAAACTATGCTAAGAGAAATCAATTTAGCAAGTTTAGCTATACCCCGGACTTTTTAGGACTGTAGCAGAAAATGACCAGAGTTCACCTCGACACCGATTTCTCTGAAATGGCTGAATAGAATTACTTCAAACTTTGATAACATGTAGATGACTTTCAGCTGAATCCAACAAGCGTTAAATCACTGAATTTGGTGAAGAATTGACCGCGATATGCCCTTGACAAGTTGACAGACTTTTGAGTAGACTAACAGAGAACTCAGAGATGAATGATGTAAATGTATCTATTAATGAACACTTGTATACAATCCCATTGGCACGAATAACATTGCCTAATGGTGTAGAGAGGTGTAGGCTATAGTATAGTCCTCACACACACTCAAAATCAGTAGAATGAGGCTCGCGAATGATCTCTCTCTGTGCCCACGACTTTTCATGTTCACTTTTTATATGCTCCCTATGATCAAGCTCCTAAATGCTTGGAGATATTCCTTCAATCAGATGAACTACTTTTTCCACGACTCACTTTGGTAGGTAATTACAAAAGATTCCAAGTCAATATGACTTTTACAATGAGGTAAAGTGGTAATTAACCACTAGCATATGTTCCTATGCTTCTTCATATATGTGTGGACTTTAATGCATCCTTTGAGCCAAATGTGTAGGCTTGCAATTTACACCAACAGATCCCCCTCAAGCCAAACATTTTGGCTTAAGTCTTCATCTTCAATCTTCAAGTATATCCTGTAATACAATCGTGGATTTGAACCTGCAAAGTTTTGTTCCATCCAAAGCTTTAGTCAACAAATCTGCACATTGCATGTTGGTTGATACATAGGTAAGTTGAATGTCCTTGCTTATCAACTTCTCTCTCACATAATGATAATGGACCTCTATGTGTTTGGTCCTAGCATGATAGATAGGATTAGCTGCAAGGTGAAGAGAACTTGTATTATCTCCAAAGATAATTGGTGACCTAGTAAACAAACCCAATTCTGTATACAAAAGCTTAATACAAATTGCTTCTTGTGTGGCATTAGCCAGTCCTCTATACTCTGCCTCTGAGGAAGACAAAGCAACAGTAGGTTGCTTCTTTGAAGACCATGAAATTGGTTTGTCACCTGCAAAACAAATATATCCAGAAGTGCTTCTCCTATCATCCTTGCATCCTGCCCGATCTGTATCTGAATAAATTTTGATATCAATATCTGAAGTGTAAGGGAAATACAAACCATGTTTCTGTGTACCCTTGAGATACTTCAGGATTCTCTTGGCAGCCTCTAAGTGAGGTATCCTTGGCTTGTGCATAAATTGACTTAGCACACTTACTCCATATGCAATATCAATTCTTGTAAGAGTAGCATAGTTCAAGCTACCCATCATACTTTGATAACCTGTAATATCATTGACTTCATCACCTTCATGGGCACTTAGCTTTATGTTTACCTCCATTGGAGTGCTTGCTACTTTGGCATCCTGCAAGTGAAACGTCTTCAACATATCCCGTATATACTTGTTCTGAGTGATGTATATCCCTGAATTAGTGTAAACTAATTCAAGCCCTAGAAAATGCTTCAATAAACCAAGATCATTGATCTTGAACTCCTTCATCATCTTGCTTTTAATATCCCTGATTCCATTGACATCATTGATGGAGAGTGTTAATCTCCAAAAGAACAACCTACTCTTGAATTTAGAACACCTCTATATCAAGAGTAAGTCAAAACCTTCACCAATTTAAGAGATCATGACCAAATATCAATTTCTTGACCAAACTGTGAAGAAGGAAATTACTTAGAAAGTTTGCTGCATATATCTTGCTCATTGACTGAGTAAATGTGTAAAGTTTTTTATGAAACTTTGCACAAGGTGTCACCTAAAGATTGCGCAGCTTCTCCAAGTCAAATCACTCCAAAAGATTCAGTAGATCTTGAGAAATCTACTTACCAAGTTACCTATGTCTAAATCTGCACTTCTGAGAAGTCGATTTGGACACCCCTAACTTTTAACACATAGTTCTCTCAGTATAGAACCCGTTTAAGCAAATGCTTTTAGCCACGAGTAGCTTACCTTCCAACTTAAAGATTTAGTGCTTACTTGCACAAAACTTTAAACTGTGGAGTGAGAAATGATCAAATCATTAAGATCCAAATTTGCACCTGTTTCAGGAACCAGTGAATACTTTCTCACATGTAAATGTTCCTACACACAATTCTCTTAGCCTGATCACAATTAGATTCTCAACCTCTAGCCATAGATTGATTAACTATGGACTTAGACATCTCCAAAAAGAATTCACAAAAGATCTACTACACGAGGAGAAAACACAGAAACATCGGGCGCAACTTTTCTGCTATTCTTCAGAAAATTACAACTGAGTTGTGAGAGAGACTTCTTCTCACTCCTATGAACTCTATTGAGTCTTACAACTTACAAATGCACTATTCTCATACTCTCCTATTGTCTCCTCTTGTCTCTCTTCCTTGCCCCGACATTTTTCCAAAGTATTTATAGGCAAATATGTACAGACTTATGTCAAAGCATAAGTATAAGTAACCTATGTCTTAACTAATGTACATATGTGTACATTTCTTTCAACCTGTGAATGTAACCATCTTCTAAGCTTCAAGAATTGATCTTATCTTCATCTTTTGTCTTCCAAACTTCAATTGGTGATTGGTCTGCACCAACAGCTCCCCCTCAATCATCAATTGAGGTTTCTCTTATCTTCTTTATGCCTGCCATGTCTTTGAACTTCTGTAACTTTGGTCCATCCAAGCTCTTTGTAAGCATATCAGCTATCTGATCTTTTGTTGAAGTATGTATGACTTCAATCTCCTTATCCATCACCTTCTCTCTTAGAAAGTGATACTGTATCTCAATGTGTTTGGTCCTGGCATGAAAAACAGGATTAGCAGCTAGAGATAATGAACTCATGTTATCACCATAAATGATAGGTATGCTCTGTATAGTGTCAAAACTCTTCATGAGAGTCTTAAGCCAAATCACTTCTTTTGCAGCTTCAACCATGCCTTTGTACTCTGCTTCTATGGATGACAAAGCAACTGTATATTGCTTCTTTGAGCACCAAGAGATTAACTTATCTCCCACATAACACATGTATCCATAGGTTGACCTTCTATCATCTGGATTACATGCCCAATCTGCATCACTATAGATCTTGATATTTGTATCTGATGTAAACCCATAATACAAACCTTCTTTGAGTGTACCCTTAATATACCTCAACACTCTTTGACCTGCAATCCAATGCTCTTTCCTAAGACAATGCATAAATTGAGACAAAACCCCAACTGCATATGATAAATCAGGTCTAGTTAATGTAGCATAGATAAGACTACCAACCAAACTCTGATATTGCTTCATGTCCTTGAATTCTTCACCTCCAAATCTGCTTAATTTGTGATTCACCTCCATTGGAGTAGGTGCTACCGTGCAATCATTCATTTTGAACTTGATTAACAAGTTTCTCAAATACCTTTCTTGAGTCACATACACTCCATGTTGAGTGTATGAAATCTCCATGCCCAAGAAGTATGACAAGTCTCCCAAATCACTGATTTTGAACTCTTTCTCCATTTGCTTCTTTAAGCTTTGAATGCCTTTCTCATTTGTACCTGTAAGAATGATATCATCAACATATATGCACATGTAAATAAACCCATCATCACTTGCTTTGACAAGCAAGCTACTATCTGCTTTTGATACTTGAAATCCAAGTTCTTTTAGGAACTTTACAAGTCTATAGTTCCATGCCCTTGGGGCCTGCTTCAAGCCATATAAAGCTCTCTTGAGCTTACACACATGATCTGGATATCTTCCATCTCTGAATCCTTGAGGTTGCTCCATGAAAACTTCATCTAAAATGTAACCATTCAAAAAGGCATTCTTCACATCTAATTGACATAATTTCCAACCTTTGCATGCAGCAATTGCTATAAGTGTCCTGATGGTTGTCATCTTTGCCATAGGACTATAAGTCTCATCATAATCAATACCATATGTCTGAGCAAACCCTTTCACAACAAGTCTAGCTTTGTACCTAGACACACTTCCATCTGCAAATCTTTTTGTCTTATAAACCCACTTACATCCAATGATCTTCTGGCTATTTGGCTTTGGAACCAAATCCCATGTTTGATTCTCCATCAATGCATCATATTCTTCCTGCATAGCTTTTTCCCAAATCTCTTTACCTTTTGCCTCTTCATATGTAGAAGGGTCTTCATCTGCTTTAACCATGTATGCATAATCCTTAGTAGTCAAAAATGAAGTATCATAGCTATACCTTGTAGGTTGCCATTTGTTCCTTGTAGACCTCCTAAGTTCTCCACTTCTTGAGGTTTCTGGTTCTTCACATTCAGGATCAAATCTTGGTGTTTCTTCCACTTCAACCTGCACTTCATTATTCTCTTGCTCATCAAATATCTGAACCTTTGATTTACCTTTCCTTTGGCTCACAATTTCTTCATCATCTGTATTAATATTGATAGTACCTGCATACCAAGTACCTTGCTCATCAAATGTAACATCTTTTGATACAAGAAAATGTTTTGTGGATGGATTCCACAATCTGTATCCCATCTGCTTATCATCATAACCAATAAACACATATTTTTCAGCTTTAGGTTCCAATTTGTGCCTTAATTGTGATGGCACATATGCATAGGCCAAACATCCAAATACTTTGCAATGATCTAGTGTAGGTCTCTTACCCCACCATGCCTCATATGGTGTCATACCCTGCAAGGCTTTACAAGGTAGCCTATTGACCAAATAAGTAGCTGTATTTACAGCCTCAGCCCACAAATAATTTGGGCAATTTTTCTCCTTCATCATGGACCTTGCAAACTCAACAAGAGTCCTATTCCTCCTTTTTGCTACACCATTTTGTTGAGGAGAGTACCTGCAAGTAACCTCTCTTTTTATACCTGCATTCCACAAGTAATCACTGAACTCATTAGAGAAATACTCTCCCCCTCCATCTGACCTTAGTCTTTTCAACTTATGTCCTGTAATTCTCTCTGCATACATATGATAATGTTTGAAAGTATTGAATACTTCTGACTTATCTTTGATCACATAGATAGTGATCCATCTGGTAGCATCATCAACATAAATCACATAATACCTTGAGCCATTGATACTAAAGTCCTTTGATGGTCCCCACACATCTGTGTGTACCAACTCAAGTTTCTCTGAATACATAAACCCATGCTTGGAATAGGGTTGCTTATGAGCCTTACCTAATTGACATGCCTCACATCTGTATGTCATATGTTGACCTGCAACATTAGGCAATCCAAGCACTGAACCATTATTAATCATGTCTTTAATACCTCTTTCATTGAAATGTCCAAGTCTCTTGTGCCAAAGATCTAACTCAGAGATCTTATTTCCTCCATAAGTGAACAAGGCATGACCAACATTACCTTGAATCTTCAATGTGAACAATCTTCCTTCTTTCTTCCCTGAAACAATTTGTTTATACCCATTGCTAGGGTCTTCCACAAACACTCCTTCATTAGTGAACCTTACTTCATAACCTTTTTCCACAATTTGTCCTACACTTATCAAATTCTTAGGAATTGTAGGAACATACAAGACCTTACTCAATAAGGTGCTTCCATCCTTGGCCTTCACTGATCCAATTGACTTCACATTGTGCTTTGTGTTGTCACCTGTTTGAACAACATGATTAGATACCTTATTCTCCAAATCAGTCATCAAGGCTATATTACCACTCAGGTGATTGCTACACCCTGAGTCAATGTAGAAGACTCTTTGATCTTCACTCTGCCTTTCACAAGTTGCATTCATTATCAATGTTGAATCTTCCTTTTGATCTGAAGCATAATTGTAGTAGGTATTGTTATATTGTTGACTTTGGAAACCTCTACCTGCATTTCTTCCAAAGTAACCCCTACTACCTCTACCTCTGAAATTACCTCTTTGATTTCTGCCTCCTCTTCCTCTTGAATTATAGTTCTGATTGTATCCTCCATTACTCTGATTATTATGCCAACAATCATTAGCTAAATGATTTGTCTTACCACAAATCTAGCATGCTTTGGCTCCATCTTTGTTATTCCTGCCTCTTCCTCTACCTTTGCCACCTCCTCTACCTCTTAGGAAGTTGGCTTGACTAGTTGTGCCTTCATCTTCACCTGATTGTTGCTTTCCTTTGTTAGCTTTCTTCTTGTCCTTTGAGTACATTGCATGATCTGTACTTTTGTCACCATCTCCTTTAACATCCTGCTCAAATGTTAGCATATGACCTAGCAACTGATTTAAATCAGGAGTGAAATGATCAAGTGATAATTCTATAGACAAAATGAATGGCTTCCATTTGTCATCACCTCTCAAACCTGTAAGGATTTGCCTTACCAATTTATCCTCCTCAATATCTTCATCAATAGCTCCTAATGCATCTGCAATGTCTTTCATCCTTGTTACATAATCTGAAATTGATTGAGAGGCCTTCTTCTTGAAAGTTGTAAATTCTGCCCATAAAGATGCCTTCCTTGACTTTGTGGTGTTTTGGAAATGCTCCTCCAAAGCATTCCATATATCACTTGCACTTTCAAGACCTCTAATGTGAGGTAGCAAGTAATCATTGACTGCCATATAAATGATACTCCTAGCTTGAGCATCTTTCTTCATCCAATTCTTCAAATCTGTTAATTCCTCCCTAGTTGGAACACTAGGATCTCTGAATTGTGGTTTTTCTTCTTCACCTGTAATGTAAGCTATCAAATCTTTGCTCATTAGATGAGCTTCCATCCTCATTGACCATGCAGGATAGTTTTCTCTATCCAACTTCTCTATTTGAAGAGAGTCTCCCATCCTTCCTTCACCTGTATATTGAATTCTTCAACCTTTATGAAGGATAAAGTTACCTTTACTTCGAATGATACTCCTTTTGACTTCCTTGATGTTGTATGATCTCCTTCTCAAGCTTTCCTTGCAAGCTTTCACCCTTTGAATCTTCAGATGTCAAATTCTTTGTAGCTGCAGCAGTCGGGATCCTCCTTTTCTTCAATTCTGATGCTTCCTGCTCTGATACCACTGATGAAGAGTGTTAATCTCCAAAAGAACAACCTACTCTTGAATTTAGAACACCTCTATATCAAGAGTAAGTCAAAACCTTCACCAATTTAAGAGATCAATGACCAAATATCAATTTCTTGACCAAACTGTGAAGAAGGAAATTACTCAGAAAGTCTGCTGCATATATCTTGCTCATTGGCTGAGTGAATGTGTAAAGTTTTTTATGAAACTTTGCACAAGGTGTCATCTAAAGATTGCGCACCTTCTCCAAGTCAAATCACTCCAAAAGATTTAGTAGATCTTGAGAAATCTACTTACCAAGTTACCTATGTCTAAATCTGCACTTCTGAGAAGTCGATTTGGACACCCCTAACTTTTAACACATAGTTCTCTCAGTATAGAACCCGTTTAAGCAAATGCTTTTAGCCACAAGTAGCTTACCTTCCAACTTAAAGATTAAGTGCTTACTTGCACAAAACGTTAAACTGTGGAGTGAGAAATGATCAAATCATTAAGATTGAAATTTGCACCTGTTTCAGAAACCAGTGAATACTTTCTCACATGTAAATGTTCCTACACACAATTCTCTTAGCCTGATCACAATTAGATTCTCAACCTCTAGCCATAGATTGATTAACTATGGACTTAGACATCTCCAAAAAGAATTCACAAAAGATCTACTACACGAGGAGAAAACACAGAAACATCGGGCGTAACTTTTCTGCTATTCTTCAGAAAATTACAACTGAGTTGTGAGAGAGACTTCTTCTCATTCCTATGAACTCTATTGAGTCTTACAACTTACAAATGCACTATTCTCATACTCTCCTATTGTCTCCTCTTGTCTCTCTTCCTTGCCCCGACATTTTTCCAAAGTATTTATAGGCAAATATGTACAGACTTATGTCAAAGCATAAGTATAAGTAGCCTATGTCTTAACTACTGTACATATGTGTACATTTCTTTCAACCTATGAATGTAACCATCTTCTAAGCTTCAAGAATTGATCTTATCTTCATCTTTTGTCTTCCAAACTTCAATTGGTGATTGGTCTGCACCAACAATCATTACCTATAATGATGATGTCATCAACATAAACACAGAGCTATATTACCTCTGAATTACTTCTCTTAATGAACAGAGAAGTGTCAGCCTTGCTCATGATAAAACCTTGGTCTTGGAGGTATGTAGTTAACCTGTAATTCCATGCCCTAGGTGCCTGCTTCAATCCATATAAAGCCCTTTTTAATTTGCAAACATAAATTACCTTCTTAGGGTCCTCATAGCCAGGAGGTTATGACATATAAACTTCTTCTGAAATCCATCCATTCAAGAAAGCATTCTTGACATTCAATTGGTACATGTTCCAATTCTTTGATGTAGCCACACTTACCAACACTCTGATTGTTGGGATCTTGGCCACAGGAGAAAAGGTCTCTTCATAGTCAATGCCTTGCCTTTGTACCTATTAATTTTTCCATCAGAGTTTTTTTTCAACTTATAGATCCATCTGGATCCTATTACCTTCATGGAGTCCTTCTTAGGTACTTACTCCCATGTGTCACTTTCTTTGAGGGCATCAATCTCCTCATCCATAGCTTCTTTCCATTCTGATTTGGTTGCTTCTTCATATGATCCTGGTTCTTCATTTGACAAATCTTTGGCAAGATAAACAAAGTGTTTAGTAACAAGAGATGTATCATACCCATATCTGATAGGTTTCTTGCTTTCTCTTTGTGATCTTCTAAATGGTTGAGCTGAAGATTCAGGTATGTCTTCAAGCTTCTTCATCTTCATTTTGCCTTTGGACTTCCATGCTTTTAATTCTTCAAGATTGATAGTGTCTTCATCATCTGAACTTGAGGCTTCATTCTGAGCAGGTTCCTCCTTTGTAAGACTTGGAAATTCCTCTTCCAAATCATAGGGTAGTTTAACCTTCCTGCATTCATTCTCATACCAAGAATCATTTTCATCAAAGATCACATCTCTGCTTACCATAAATCCCTTATTGGTAGGATTATAAAACCTGTAACCTTTTTTATTTAAATCATACCCAATAAAGATGCATTTTTCAGCCTTTGGGTCTAGCTTACCTCTTATCTGAGAAGGAATGTGTACATATGCTACACATCCAAATATTTTGTAGTGATCTAATGATGGTCTCTTACCATGCCATGCTTCATAGGATGTCATACCATCAAGAGACTTAGATGGTAACCTGTGGCAGTAGAAACACTCTCTGCCCATAGATAGTTAGGTAACTTCTTCTCATTAAGCATAGATCTAGCTGTCTCAACAATTAACCTATTTGTTCTCTCAGCTACCCCATTCTGTTCAGGAGAATACCTTGTGGTTATCTCTCTTTTGATACCTCTGTCCTGCAAGAATTCTTCAAATTCATTGGAGAAGTACTCACCTCCTCCATCTAACCTTAGCCTCTTCAAATTCCTTCCTGCCTGGTTTTTAACTAATGCAAGATATTTCTTAAAACAATTAAATACCTCATCCTTGTGCTTCATGAAGTATAATACAGTCCATCTGCTATAATCATCAATGAAAGACACATAGTACCTTGATCTTGAGACTGAGGGGTCTTTGCTAGGTCCCCATACATCTGTGTGTACAAGCTCTAGGTAGTCTTCATGCATATATCCTTTCTTGGAGAAGGATAACCTGTGAGACTTACCAAATTGACAAGCACCACACTTGTAAATCATATGTTGCTTGGATACATTAGGTATCCCAAGCACACATTGTTCCCTGCACATTTGTTTCAAGGTTCTTTCTCCTATGTGCCCTAACCTTTTGTGCCAAATCTCAAGCTCTGAAAGTGTTTGATCTTTATAACTGTATAATTCTTTGTATCTTCCAACTCAAAAGTGAAAAGTCTACCTGATTTTTCTCCTTTAGCAATCCTCTTGAAGCCATGTCTTGGGTCCTCCACATATGCTCCATATTGATTGAATCTGACCTGCAAATCTTTCTCCACAATCTGACCAACACTCATTAAATTTTTGGTAATGGTTGGTACATAGAGTACCCTGCTCAACAAATTCTGATTACCATCACAAGTCTTAACATTTCCAACTTTAACTACTGAATGCTTTGTATCATCACCTGTTTGGACTTGATGTTTACCTTTTGGTTCCTCAAGATCAGAGAGTAGTGCCACATTGCCAGCCACATGATTTGAGCACCCTGAGTCAATGTAGAATAGGTGGTCATCATTTGTACCTGACTTTGAAGTCATGTTCATGATCAGAAGAGAGTCATCATGTTCCTCTGTGTAGTTGTTGTAGTCCTTTCTGGTTTGAATCCTCCTTGGTAGTTTCCATTGTAATTGTTGTTGTGGCCTTAGTGATGGTTGAACCTTCCTCTTGACTATGAGTATCCACCTCTTTGGTAGCCTCTTCCTCTCTGATTTTCGTAATTCCTGAAACACTCTTCTGTAGTATGATTTGATAAACCACAAATGTTGCATCGTGATGAGTTATAGGGTCTCCCCCTACCTTGCTTACCTCCTCTGCCCCTTCCTCTTGAAGATCTACCTCTCCCTGCATAGTTGGCTTGGGAGGTAGAACCTTCATCTTCCGTTTTTTTACTCTTGCCTTTATCCTTAGACTTCTTATCAGTGTATAGGGCAGAAGAGTTATTACCTTTGGATGTATCTCCATTTTTTGTGAGATTTGCTTCATGTGTAAATAGTTGTCCCATGAGAGTTGTAAGATCTGGAGTGTGCATGTCCATGTAGAGATCCATTGTAGTGGTGAAGCTTTCTCATTTGTCATCAGCCTTGATTCCATTGATCACTTGCCTTACAATTTGTTCTTCTTCAATCTCTCCTCCTATGCTTGCTAACTGATCTGCAACATCTTTGATCTTAGTCACAAATTTTGAAATAGCTTGCTTAGGTTTCTTCCTTAGTGTTGTGAATTCAATCCACAACTAATTTTTCCTAGCCCTTGTATTGGAGGAAAAGTATGATGACAAGGTTTCCCAAGTTTCTTGGGATGTCTTACAATTTCTGATATGTGGCAAAAGAAAGTCAGAGATAGAGTTGAGTAAATAAGACCTTGCCAATGCATCCTTAGCACACCATGTGTTGGGCTTTTCTTGTTCTTCCTTGGTTGGCAATCCTCTTGCTTTCCTCATCTCGTGAGATGTATCCATAGAGACTCCTTCCTTGTAGGTAGGTCTTCATCCTTAGAGACCAAGCTTGATAGTTGTTCCTGTCCAATTTATCAATAAATGAAGGAAAACCATCTCCCATTTTACCTCTATTGCTCTGATACCACTGTTGGCAAAGATGGATGGATGCTCCAAGAGACTGAGTAGGTACTGCTACTCCTACTTTGTACCAACCCTCTTTTACTTCAGACTTGATAAGTAGACCTTCTTAGCTTTCCAATAACACCAAAAAATGGCCTATGTACTTTGGAAGTGATGTGTGTAATGACTGAACCAAAACAGATAACTTTGAAGTTCACAAACTCAAGAAAACCTTCTATTTATATCTTGACACCTGTTGAATGTTTTGCTCAGTGTGACCAGCACAATAGAAATTGATAAAATTCCTTCTAGGGGTATTTAACTAGCTTAGTAAGCTACCATTTGCAAGTGGAATAATGTAAAAAGATAAACTATGCAAAGAGAAATCAATTTAGCAAGTTTAGTTATACCCCCGACTTTTTAGGACTGTAGCAGAAAATGACCAGAGTTTACCTCGACGCCGATTTCTCTGAAATTGCTGAATAGAATTACTTCAAACTTTGAAAGCATGTAGATGACTTTGAAAGGAATCCAACAAGCTTTAAATCACTGAATTTGGTGAAGAATGGACCGAGATATGCCCTTGACAAGTTGACAGACTTTTGAGTAGACTAACAGAGAACTCAGAGATGAATGATGTAAATGTATCTATTAATGAACACTTGTATACAATCCCATTGGCATGAAAAACATTGCCTAATGGTGTAGAGAGGTGTAGGCTATAGTATAGTCCTCACACACATTCAAAATCAGTGGAATGAGGCTCGAGAATGATCTGTCTCTTTGCCCGCGACTTTTCATGTTCACTTTTTATATGTAATGAACAAAGATTTGAATTCAAATTCAAATTTTGGCTCCCTATGATCAAGCTCCTAAATGCTTGGAGATATTCCTTCAATCACATGAACTACTTTTTCCACGACTCACTTTGGTAGGTGATTACAAAAGATTCCAAGTCAATATGACTTTTACAATGAGGTAAAGTGATAATTAACCACTAGCATATGTTCCTATGCTTCTTCATATATGTGTGGACTTTAATGCATCCTTTGAGCCAAATGTGTAGGCTTGCAATTTACACCAACAATCTATAGCCAAATGATGTTCCTTCAGTTGAAGGCCTCTTGCTAGATCTTTGATCAAAGCATCCCAATCAACTAGACCTGGTACGTCTGCATGTGGAATATGTAGCTATTCGGCATGGAGGACCTATTCTACAACAAATAAGTGTAACAAGTTTGTGGGTCTGGGCACAAATATTTATGAGTGGTATTCATGAATTCCTATAGAGAACATGTCCTCAAACATTTGCTTATAACAAGCAAGTAGGTATTTGATTAATGGAATGCCAAGCAAAGATCATGTTGATAGAGGGGTTCTTGCTCATATCATATACCAAGTCAAAATTACCTTCATTGAAGCATGGAGCAGAAATGTACGGGGCCTTAATAGTTCTCAAATTCCTTAACAACACCATCATTAACTCAAATATTTTTTTTTTTAATATATGCAAATCAATCTTGCTGGTCGTGCTATGGTTATCAACACGTTCCTCTTATCATCTACCATTTATTTCCTTTCTTGTTGGAGACCGAAAGAGCATGATCTGTCCAAACTGGATAGTATTTGTAGAAACTTCCTTTGGACGGGCGACCACAATAGGAGGGGGGTGCCTAAAATCAAATGGTCCATCTGCACGAGCCATAGAGATAGTGGGGGACTTGGTATCTTGGACATTGGGTGCATGGCTAACAAACTATCGGCCAAATGGATGATCAAGGCTTGGTGCAACGGGGAGGCCTCGTGGGCCAAGCTGATCTTCAGAAACAAGAATGAGTTGGCGCTCATGGGCTTCCCAAATTGGAAGAATCTTGACATCTTGACCTTGTTGTTTTCCCCGATCCCCGTCTTCCCGAAAGGCTCTAATCTGGTGTGCTCCCTTTGGAAGAGTTGGAATAAAGTCAAAAGCTTCACAAGAATAAGTGAAGACTGGATGTGGGCTGCCGGTATCAGACAAAACGACTCTATCTGGTTTCCGATCCATGGCATCCGGAGTGTGGAATCTTGGAACATTCAAAATGCCAAGAAGCTATGGAACAAAGGCTTCAAAAAATGGAAACATCTATGGAAACAAGACACCAACCGCTGGATCAACTTTGAGGATATTGATCCTAGCATCAACATTTCGCATGAAGAATGGAACACGTTGCAAAGCAGATGTCTCGCCTAGGACCGACACAAAGTTCGCCTTCTCATGGGACACGACATGTCGAGCTCGCTTGGTCTCAAATGGCACAATGGGAATAGCCTATCAAAAGTCCCGAACATCAAAGAAACGATCGACTATCAGGTTAACCTCAACAAAAAGTGGTGCCTGTCATGGACGCGGCTTCGGTGGGACATGAAGTTCATGGCTATCTGGCACCCCCTCATAGAAATCAAAAAGTCTATCCTCTTATGGCAAATCCTTCATCATGGAATCTGGACCAACCTTAAGGCTAGCAAAATTTGTGGGATCCCTCCCTGGTGCAAACGCTACCACCGGTCTATCGAAGATGTTTCACACATCTTCTTTACCTGCCCCAACTCCAACAGACTCTGGCTGGTGGTTGGAAAGAGAATTAGACTTCAAAAAACGTCTCAGTTGGCAGCAAGCCCTGCTGGGAGAAGCGATCGGCTGCTCCGCGACTCTCTGGAACGCCATCAGAGGGGAGGTCCTATGGAAAATCTGGCGGGAAAGATGTGCTTTCAACTTCGGTGACTCCCCCAAGGAGTGGTCAATTGAGAAATCGCTGTTCCTCCTTGGCAAAAGGATCGTCAACTGTAAAAAATCCCTCCCCTTTAGGCATCATCAAGTACTCCTTTTGATCGATAACAAGCTTAAACCCAAGTGGGCCCCACATGAGGGTGATGAGAGGGTAATTAACCTTCTTTGTAATGTCATCTAAGCTCTGTAAAAGCTTCCCCTGCTTTGTGGGATTTGGGGGGTCCCGTGGGCACTAGTCCCCTTCTCTTGTACTTTTCTTTATTTAATTCAAGTCCGGGAGAGTAGGCTATTGCCGAACTTCCTTTATATTAAAAAAAAACTCAAATATTTTAATGCATATCTTGGCTACAATGTCAAGTACGTTCTTGAAGTGTGACGACCAGTGGTCGATGGTTGAGACCATACAAGCTACGGTTGGTGGTCCTTTTGGTTGGTTAATCCAATCTCCTTTTCTATTAATGTCTAGACAATTTTTTAGAGAGTTACAACTCCTTATACCCCACTACGGAATGACATAGCTAAGAGGATGAATAGACCTATTCAAGATAGAGTATTTTTTGTGTTGCATCATGCAAAACATTCACAAGGATTTTGGGCATAAGTAGTGTTGACTGGAATTCATGTGATTAACCTTTCACCTAAAGTTGCCGAAGGTGTGAAAGTATCACATGAGTTATAGAGAGCACATCCACCTTATTATAATCATCTTTTCATTTTTGGTTTGAATCGTATACTCATATACCGAAGACTCCTAGATAAGAGTTGGAATATAAGTCAAAGAAATGCATTTTTATTGGATATGATCAAGACAATCTTGAAATAGGATGAGTGATTAGAAGTAGTGATGTCATTTTCATTGATTCTAAGATGCATAGACAACCCATATTATAGGAGTTTGGGTTAAGAAGAGTGGTGTCATTACTTATGGGATCCTAAAATATGATCAATGATTAGAAGTAGTGATGGCATTTTCATTGAGTCTAAGATGCATAAACCCAACCCATTAAGGAGGTTTAAGTGAGAAAAGTGATTTTTTAGAATGCTAGTCCTCTAACGAGCATGAATCAGAATGCTACACATAGGGATGTTCAAGAGAATGTCAAATTAGACCAGTGTACAAATATTCTTATTCATCAACCATTGAGACATTCTATGTGTGTCTTGCATCCACCTAATAAATATGTTCTAGGTTGGGATGTTGTTATGCTAATAGATACTACTGAGACGTTCTCTTAAAAGAGGCTATGCAAACAAAGGATCATGTCAAGTGGGAGCATGCCATGAAGAGTAAATTGGATTCTATTCACAAGAATGGTACTTGGGATTTGATACCTTTTCTAAAGTGTGAAAAGGCTTTACCATGTAAACCAGTATATACGTTGAAATTCATGTCAAATAGAGCTTCTCCAAAGTATAAAGTGTGACTGGTTGTGAAGGGTTTTACGTAACATGGTGTTGATTTCAAGGAAATATTCTCTCTAGTAGTCAAGATGATTATAATATGGATGGTGCTTGAGTTAGTTGCAATGGACTTAAAGCTGGTCCAAATGGATGTGAAAATTGCTCGCTTGCATGGAGATCTTAGATACGAGATTGATGTGGAACAACCAAATGTTCAGATCCTTGAAAAGAGGTTCTAGTTTGTAAGTTGAAGAAGAGATTATATGGACTTAAACGATCCCCTAGAAAATAATACCAAAAGTTTGATGCTTTTATGAAGTCTTGAGACTATTCTCAAAGCAATGAGGACCATTTTCTCTACACTACGCGATGCTTAGATGGAAGCTTGATAAGCTTTATAAGTTATTTCAAGGATATGTTGATTGTTGGGAAGTCCTCTCATGGCTTGTCATTGCTCAAGAATGTAGAATACACATGCACATTATTCATGATACAGGCAAAGGATGCATATACTTGTCTTAAAGTGTGTACATATCCAACGTACTTTGCTTTTGACACTCTTCTCAATTGATGGGGGTTACTTAATTCATGATTGTGCATAGTCACTTGTACACTGTGTAGGATGCCCATCAGGTGGGAGGTATAGTTTGTATACTTACACTTAGGTATCCTTTACCATTATTGTTTCTCCCATAGTTCACTTTGGTCATATTGGCCTTTCGTACGAGATTGTTACCATTAGTGTCTATGTGAAAGACCAAATGGCCTCTAGACACTTTTTTATAGGTTCTTTAATGAAATGTATAGTGGCATGGTCAGCCATAGAAAGTAAGTTTGATTGCATTTGTAAAACTTAGGAAATACGTGGTCAAGTCCCTATGACTGTGTAGTTTCTAAGTATTCTACAAGTATATTCACAGTGCATTTTATATTGCATAGAGCTCTGTTTTCTACTGTGAGAGAATCATTGCGAAGCTTTCTTAAAGGGGAATCCAGTGTCCTGCATCGCCATCACAACACTTCAACGTGTTGGAGTGCTGAGCCTCCACATTATCTGTAGTGTAGTATTTTAAGTCATATAGGTAGTTTCGTAGAGTTATTGGAGTATGATACAACTTGAAAGGCCGAGATTTCAATTTAATAGAGCTTGAAACTTCATATAATGATTAATTCATGAGTCCTAAGTGTTCAATAGTTTTTTTGTTATAGCTTTGAAAATTATGCACAAGCTACAAGTAGCATAATATCACATTACATAAGTAGTACAACAGATTAGAAAAGTGCATTGTACCATTATAGAGTAATTATTTAATCATTAACTCATATCAAAGAATCTCAAGTTACAACACACCGAAGTCATTAGAGTGCCTTCAAATTATTGTAGAGCTTGAGAATATGCTTGCATAGAGAGCAACAATAATATGCTTGCATAGAGAGCAACAATAAGAGGACAAAATCGGACGGTGATCCGCGCATTTCTCAATGTCATGAGAAGTCATCCCTCAAGAGACTGACAGATTTCCTAGCGATACTCAAAAAGAATGTAGCTCTTCATGCTGTATTTTTTCAACGGCACGAGAAACGTTGAATTTTGAATCTTTCTCTTACCATGAACTCGTCGCTTGGCGATGGCGATGGCGATGGCGATGGTTCCGATCCGAGCAATCCCACATTCCGAACGAGTTGGAGAGGTCTCTAAACGCTGATGATGAGAACTCCTGTAAGAGGAGCTTCCCCGTTGTGGGAATTATATATAGATCCACCACAGCAGCACTTTCCAGCAGGATAAACGAAGGACATACCGCACATCAGAACCATAGTTTTGCAAGCATGACGCCGTTACATGGCTCAGGTAGTCCTTCCTGGACTGGGTGTGTGATGGTTGATCCTATTGGCCTACTGCTTTTAGAACAGGAAGCACCTTGCATTCCACAGAAACTACTGCGCAGAATGATGAAAAGCCAGGTTTGGCAGAGATACGAAAGGGGTTTTATTTTCTCTCTGGATGAAGCCGCCCATGAGCTCTCTCGATTCCCTTATGTACAACGATGGTATCACACTTGGCAGGGGAACGTGAAGGCTTCACTTCCCGAGACGATTAGCAAGACTCTTCGTCTCAGCCGGAGCCAGCTTACCATAGCGCCGGCGATGGCTGAATTTCTGGAAGCACTTTGTGCAGGACTTTGTGCGAAGTTAGCTTGCGTGAGCAATCTTAATGCCGAAGAGTTGAGCTTCCTACGAGGTGCGTTCCCTTCCCTGTTCGGCAAATTCGACGCCATTGCTATCTCTGGCGAGGAACGGGTGGGGAAGAATTCATGGAAACTCCTGCAAACAGCCATGGAGAGGGTTGGCGTTCGCGATCCACGCCAGTGCGTGTATATTACCGTGGCGAAGGATATGGAAGCGGTACTAGCCGCGCGATCTCTCGGTCTGTACGCAATCATTCTTCACGATTCCTCATCAACGTCCCTTGGAAAGATCCCATTCCGACATCTTCAATTTGACCAGGTATTGTCGCATATTCTTGGAGAAATCAACCTCCAACCTCGACATCACCTGCAAGAGAGCCCGTCACAGATTTCTCCCAACTCCAGCTCTTCGCATGTGTTCAATCCTGATATCGGGCAATACAGAAACGGCCTGTACGTCTGGATTCCATCGATGGCCAGATCTATGGCAAAGATTACTTGTCTTCCACATTCAGTGGACGTCCCAAGTTGCAGCAGCCATATCCTCTCTGCTCGGCGTTTTCTATTTCGGGAAGGTATTCCCTATCTGTTTCTCTGTTTTTGCTGTTGCAATCACGCTTCAGTAATCAAGCACGGATACATGGCCTTGCGGCGAATTGCCATTTCTGTTTCATCTGCAGGGAGAGAATCTCAGGACTTTAAATCTACTCGCTCACCAGCGAAGGGCTTCGAATTTTTGACAACTTCGCACAATTCCTTATAGCAGAAGCTATGAACGACGCTCGATTTCTTCCCATCAACTCTCCTCCTCCAACAGGCCTTTTCTGCTTCGTCAGCGACGGATATACCGGATTCTCTCCTGATCTGTTTATGAAGGACACGGTCGTTCAAATCGGTAACTTTTTGATGCCTTCACATGATATTTGCGACTCTACAAAGTGAAGCTCTCTCTCTCTAATTACATTTTCCGCCATTGCAGACTCTGACGCATCAACGTACGTAGATAGTCCAGCTGATCTGGACACCACATCTGTTGGTTTATCAGTTATGCATGATTTCAGCAAGGTTGACATGGAGACCATCAACATGGTTCTCGATAACATGCTCCAGTATCTAAGCATGGATGATGGAATCGTACAAGTCTATTTCGACAAAGAGCGTCCAAGGGTCGATCCTGTGGTCGTCGCCAATGTACTGTATCTGTTTCATCTGGCTGGCCGACATCATGAGATCGAGAGCAGCGCCACATTTATTCACCAGGTTCTCCTGCACAGAGCCTACGAGAATGGAACGATCTTCTACGCCTTACCAGAATGTTTCCTCTTCCACGTCTCAAGAATTGTGCATAGGTTTCCGGACCAATTTGCGGATAACGGGATCAGAGACCTGCTTCAGCATCGCCTCCGCCAACACATTAGTAATCTCGTAGGTGACTTACCAAACAACAATTTGGCCATGTCGCTAGCCATGTCTATCGTGGCCTGCTACTTTTGTGGACTCGATGGAGCCGAACATGACTTAGTACAGAGGAAGGTTTTGTGCAGAATGCTGGAGCTTCAAAGAGAAGATGGTAGTTGGAATTGCGATCCCTATTATCGGTATGGTAGCAACGTGGTCAGCTGGATTGGCAACGAGGGTGTGACCACAGCTTTTGCCCTTCTCGCTATGAATTTGCACTCTGGTTCAAATAATCGGAATGCAAAGCTTGCGTAATTGAACACACAGATGTAGTCTCCTCATTCGGAGGTTAGTTCATGAGCGATACTGAATTATTGGGATGCATCAATGTACTCTATCAAGCATAGAGTTTCTCATAGACTATATTCAAAGCAAATTCTACCATACTCGTTCTAAACTTTTATAATATGAGATTGTGAAATACATATGAGATTGCTAAATACACATATCTACTACATGGAGGCTGTGTATGTAGACTGACATATCCATTTTATTTAATCAAGACCTTCCCAATTATCATCATCATTCTCAAGCTCTTCTGAAGGACACTCAATGGTCTCCAATATATTGCCACCTATAAAATTAGTATAAGACGTATCCAATTCTTTAATAGAGCTAACTTAGAGCCATAAAAGTTGCAAACTTCAAGTTGGTCCTAGCTTTGAATACTAAATTTTATTCAATATGAACCATGTATAGTCCTTTAGGCATTTGAAGACTTGGGCATATAGGAGGGTGCATGTGTTGTATTAGTAATAGTAGCAGAGTAGCAGCACATACATACATCTTCAAAATATCAATCTCCCTCCTCTAGCTGCGTACAACAACAATAAGCGCACAAGAATGAATTCTTTCTTAGTATTCTCCAATTATAAACCTTACAGATCCAACTTCCAACCTGTAAGAAACCAACCCAAAGGCGATCACAAAAGACTCAATAGACAATAATAGATGATGGATGATTTCTTGATAATTGTCAATTAGTGATGGCACCCAAGGTCAATAAGCTAATAGCATACATATATTTGATCACTGAAGTGACCCTTTTTCTCCTTGTTCATCCACCAAATCATGCATATGATTGCTCAAAATGAAGCTAATAAGAATAGCTTCTACAAGGTTATGTAAACAAAAATGCAATTGTAAGAACAAACGTAGAGCATATATAAGTTGGGCATGCATGGCTCAAGTGTAATAAACAAGAAAAACTTGCAAGATAGATCTTGAAAACACAAGAAATGATCACAAAGAGAACCTCAATGATAAATAACAAAATAGGAATCGGAACCAAAGATTCACAAATGCTGGAACATTGGATAACAAAAAAATGAGTTGAATATATGAGCACAAATTTTGAAAGAAGAAAAGCTCATTTCACTCAATGGAAAATAGTTCTCTTAGAATTAAGGGAATAGGGTTTTTAAAGTGACCCTCATGTACCAGTGTCCATAATTTTAAAAAGTTCAAAAACATGTGAAAATAAACTAACTTCCTAGCTTCATTTGAAATTCTTCTTTTGCAGGATTTTATGGGACAAAACTTCCCTCATACAAAGTTATGTTGAAAGAGATGGATGGATACCTCAAGGAAGTGAGGTGGTACTGCCAAAACCTGCTTTGTACCTGCCCTATTTCACTTCAGATTTTGATAGTAGGCCCTTTTAGCTTGCAAATGACACCAAAAGAATACCTATGTACTTTGGAGATGATTCTTCAAACAATTGAATCAAAACAGATTACTTCACAAATAGCTAGTTACTCAAAATTTGCTATTTTGGTCTTGACACCTGTTGGATCTTTTACTCAGTGCTCACAGTACAGTAGCAATTGATCAAAATCCTTTTGAGGGAATCACATAAGCTTAGATAGCTAATTATTACAAGTTAAATCATAAAAAATGATAAATCATACACTAAGGAATCAATTTAGAAATTGAATGTTTACCCCTGACTTTTTAGGAACTAAGTAGAGAATCACCAGAGAGCACTTCGAAGTGGATTTCACCAAAATTTTCAAAGCAAATGTAATGAAACTTTGACAGCATAAACTAGACTTTGAGCTGGTTCCAACAAGCTATAGATCATGCAAAATGTATAAGAACTCACTGAGATATGGTCATGCAAAGTTCATTGTTCTGAGTAGTCATAGCAGAGAGGTAGACAAAGATAATCAATTATGTAAATGTATTATAGAACATTGTTGTACATGATCATTGGCATAGAAATGATGCCCAATGATAGTGATCTAAGTGAGCTAAGGTGTAAGCCACTTAGCCTCTACAAAATATCAACAATAAGCTCAGAAAAAAGGGGGGCACACAGACCGCGAGATTACATAGCTCTTTTTATAAGAGTCTTCTTTGAAGCCTTTGAATTTGAATTCAAGTTTTTGGCTTCATCTAAAAGTCACTCCTATGGTTGAGGAGTCATTCTCTCTTTGAAACGCGTAACTAATTATTCTCCTAACTCCGCAAGATATGTAGATTACAAGATTCTCTCAAGTAAAACAACTTTTACAAAGATTAATGATCAACCAATTACAAGCTATGGTTAATCATATTGTTAGAGTATGATCAATGTCTACCCCTCATGATTGTATGCACATTTTGTAAGGCCCCCTTTATGAGGAGAAGCCAAGCGTGCATTACCCAATTGATGGGAATCCCAACTTGAATGTTGGATGAAGGTCATATTGGACCATGTAAGATATTATAAGGAAAGGGAGTTACCAGGGTCCCCAGTTGTGGGGTCCGGGGCAGCGGTGAGCAGCCCCGGCTGGGGGGTCCAAGGGGGCCAGCGGGCCCCCTGGCTGGGGGGTCCCAGGGGGCCAGCGGGCCCCCTGGTGGGGGTCCGGGGGCAGCGCCCCCGGCGCGACGGTAAAGGGAATATTCCATGGAATATTCCCTGTCGGAGTCAGAAATCATTTATATTTGTTAGGTCGGTTCAACCAGTCTAAGCCGTGTATGGCAATTACGCGGGCGGTGGCCGCCCACGCTCTACCGCCCATGTATACGTCCATGGCAGGCCACCCATGATCCTATATATACATGACTTCTGCACTACCTAAGACATTGAGTTGAGCCAGCATACCTCTACCTTGTATCTCCCTATCTAGAGTTGTCTAGATCACCATTTAAGCTCTACCTTGAGAGCGCACGGGTGGACAACGCCATCATCTTTGTACTTGCTGCTAGTAGAAAATTGTTGAGATTCTCCTATATCTGTTATCTTCTCTGCTATTGCTCCTGTGTTATATTGCGTAACTATTGTTTTACACATATGATCCATCAAATGGTTGCACATATCTTCTTCAATGTCTAGCCAAATGTGAAGGCTTGGATATTGCACCAACAGCTCCCCCTCAAGCCAAACATCTCCCTCAAGCCAAACATCTTGGCTTGTATAGCTTCATCAATCCTCTTAAATATCCTACAATCCAATCATACTTTTAAACATGAAAAGTTTAGTACCATCAAGTGCTTTGGTCAACAAATCTGCACATTGCATGTTTATAGATACATATGCCAACTGAATCTCTTTTCTTAATAGATTCTCTCTAACATAATGATAATGTACTTCTATATGCTTTGTTCTTGCATGATAAATACGATTCGCTGCAAGATGCAAAGAACTTGTACTGTCACCAAAGATCATAGGTGAGTGAGTGTGAAGTCCCAAATCTGAATATAGAAATCTAATCCATATGGCTTCTTGTGTAGCATTTGCTAATCCCCTGTATTCAGCCTCTGTTGAAGATAGAACAACAATTGTTTGCTTCTTGGAAGACCATGAAATGGGCTTATCACTTGCAAAAGAAAGATATCCAGAAGTACTCCTTTTGTCATCCTTACAACTTGCCCAATCTGCATCTAAGTATAGCTTAATGTCCAAATCTGATGTGTATGGGAAGTAAAGACCTTGATTTTGAGTAAATCCTTTTAGCAGCTTCCAAGTGAGGTGCTCTAGGTTTATGCATGAATTGACTTAAAACACTTACTCCATAAGCTATGTCAATCCTTGTTAACGTTGCATAGTTTAGACTTCCAACTATGCTTTGATATCCTGCAATGTCTTCAAACAAATCACCTTCATGAGCAATCAATTTACAATTTACCTCTCCATAGGGGTGCTAGCAACCTTTGCATTCTCCAAGTGGAACTGTCATATTAGGGATGCACCCCTCCTTGGGTGAGGTGGCATAGATGCCACTTGGCATCAATTGAGGCACTATGTCCTAGATGGTAGAAGCAAGGAATTCAATAGGGAACAATCTCTCATGAGTTTTTATGCTTGGGCGTGGCTGGGAGGACAGAAGAATGTAACTCTGTGTGTGCATCGTTGGTAGCAAGAGCAGACAAAACGGAAGCTTCGCGCACGAGCGCGACAATGGTATCAGAGCCTGGGAGATGACAATCATGCAGCTGCGCGCTGCAGGAATCGATCTCCTCACCCTTGGATGGAAGGGGTCTGATCTATCCATGAGGCCACAGAAGTTCATTGTCAGACAGTCGATAGCGCCAATACAAATTTGTTAGACTCTGCAGCAGAGAGCCGTACATGGCTTGAGCTGTTCCGGGTTCTCAAGACTATATATACAGACAATCAGTACACGTGCAACAATAGCAGTTATATTTCCTATTATATTTTCTTCAATTATCTGTGGTGGCGATTGTCGAGTTAGAATCATCTGAGGTTACACACTTTGTGTTTCACATGGTACCATAGTTGGAATACCTGATTGCGCACACGAAAGGTGAAGACAAGCTCATGTGCATGCGTGAAGAGAGTGAGAGAGCGAGTTCGATTATGACTCGCATCCAAACTTGGAAAGATTGGGATGGCAGAGCAGTGCATCTGGCACATCAAAATTATAGGCCAAAATCGGAGGGTTAAAGTTGTAATGGATTGTTTGAAGTTTCTCAACACTGCACCTGTCTTTTCTTGCTCTCCTCGACATTAACCATACAAAAGCACTGGCTATTCAAAGAATATGAATTGCTGCTAGCAATAAGGATTCTATTTCCCTGAAGCGGCAACAGCTTTCAACTAGATCTCCTCATGTTTTTGGCCTAAACTTGTTCGCTAGGACCTCCAATGTGCTCTGGTTCGAGAGTTATTTTGAGATTGGTATTTTGAAGGCCACCCATTACGTTGATGCACCTCTCTCGCGAGGAGACGTCTTTCAGAAAAATGTAGCACATACATTTTTATTATTAGGGTGGCATACTGGTGCAGTCAAACACCACTGCAAATCTTGTTGGATAATTTAAAGGCCATGTTACGGATGGATCAAAAGTAACAGACAAGAATACAAGGCTTGAAACTATTTACTGTTGTGATCCAGAGCTTGTGAACAATTTAGTGCATCAAGAATCAGACAATATTATTGAAGCATCAACGGACTTATCACTGGATGATGCTGTATATATACGTTTTCTGAGTGATGACTCTCAAGAAAATGGTTCGGGTGTATATTCTCATAAGGTAACATAAAAATAAAATGAGTTGACCACATGGGCTAACACTTTTGCGTAGAAGTACTTCACGTGTGAGCATTTGGAAAACATCCAGTAATGCAAATAATTATGGGTGCCACTTGCAAAAGCATATGTGTGTGTGACCCCTCCCTCTATGAGAGAGCTCCCCAGCAGCCAAAGTCTACGGAGGTCGTAATCACGGACGACCTGCTTCAGGGAGTAAAGCACGTGTCTGATGGCCTTCAGCCCGCCCTTCAGGCTGCCCACACACAAAATGTGTGTGTATCAAGTCGAAGAAGCATCCTCGCGGTAGCAAATTTTGTGTGCAAGGAAGCGCAGGTACAGAAGTACATGCCATAGCAAATGCATACAATGATCATGGTTGATGATCATGGCTAATCTGCTCATGATGGATGACAAAGGAAAGCTTTGTGTTTCAACTCAATTAGGTGGCCATGTGTCTGTATCTGAAGATGAGAGTATGTGATACTTCGCAGTCTTTATATCACAGCTGTCTTAATGAAGACATGAGCATGGCAACATGTTGAACTTTTAAACAAAGACAGAGGCACTCTCTTCGAAAATCTCAAAGATTAGCTTCGTCATGTTATTGTTTTTGAGAGGATGGAGATTATAAGATCTAAGCGACATACAGATATCGAAAAGCATATCAAGGACAATGCTCAAGGTCTTGAGGAGCTGGTAATTTCATCGAGATTGAATGAGGGAATCATTTCTGAATCCTTCTTCACTTTCTTTTGACTTCCTAGATATTTACATAACTTTTATGCATGTTCACTCGTAGGAGGCTTCCGCAAAGCATTTAAATGGTGTTATATTTTTGTCTATTTTGTTTAATAAGAACACACATGTATGTGCGGTTGAGCATGCAAAGTATGTATATATTTGATGGTTTGCAGGAAATACAAAGTTATGCAACACAGATTGTGTTGCTAGCATTTTATGGTTTTGCAGGTTATGGAGTCCACATATAAGTTTATGGCGTGCATGCCATGGGACTGTCAAGCCCTATGTCGTTGGGTGGCCTTTGTGCCACTGAGCTTATGGTAAAATTTTTTTGGGATTCCATTTCCTGGGGAAATGCTGTCGAAAATTTTCCCCCCTCATGGCGTTATATACGCACTTGCCTTTAGGCAAGAAGGTTATGGCATGGTAACATGCCCATTCTGCAAACTTCAATAAGGTGTAGGCATGCTTATAAGCATGTATTTGATGGACTTAGGACCATCATAGTAGTATATATAAGGCAACTTCAGTAGTAACATGATCCCTACACAAAATCCTTATGGATTTAGACTATAGGATTGTTAATGGAAGGAGCTACACCTTCACCATTAGTAGTGTGCACAAGCAATCCTATAAGTTTAGGAAGTTGCATAGAGGCACGGGAGATACATTTAGGATAATCTCCAAGGTAGTGAAGATTTATTTATCTTCACAAGAGTCTCATAGTAGAATTAGGAGACTATGGGGTATCATGATGAATACCCAAAGAGTGACTAGTTTCACTCATGCACATCACTTGACCGAGTAGTGAAGCATTTTTGCTACACTACTAAGGAAACCAAATAGATGGGATCACAAAGATGGGTTTCATGAGATAGCGTCGACGGATGCTTATGTGATTCGAGTGATGGTTAAGAAGGCCATAGGCATGGCACTAGCTCTATGGTATAGAGCATAGATCCCTTAGTCAAGAATAATTGGGGTACCCAATACATATATATGTATCTTGGGATCTACAGAGAGGTACCTAGACTTAGTCTTTGTACCTAGGAACAAGTTGGTTTGGAACAGAAGGGGATATCCATTGTCACATTGTTGACTAGAACCAAACTAACTAGTTCGAGGACATGGGACTCATTTGAGTCCACTGATATGATTTTAGGATATGGGATTCATTGGAATCCGCCTATATATTCCATTACATATGTATGGAATATATATTCGGTTTAGTGTAGGTATGACAACATGAATTGGAAGAAGGTTCCACTGGTATGGGACGGTGGAAATGACTTCCCTTTGAGCACTCTTCTTCTATGGCCAGGGAGAAAAGGACTCATCATTCATGGCGTCATGTCTCACTAGATCAGAGGAGAGCTCTTAGTAGACATCTCCTTAGGATTGGGAGTTATCCTTCATACTTTAGGGAAGATTTATTCTTCATCTTCATAGAGAGACGACTAATTAAATCCATCAGTTTCTCTTAAAAGAGAAACTGGAGAAAGCGGAATTAGGTTAGAAATCAAGAAGAGATCTCACTTTAGCTCTTGTTCTTTGAGAAAGAAAGAAGGAAAGGAAAATATGCTCTATTCTTCTTCTATGAAGAAATCATATTTTCCTTTCCTTCTTTCTTTCTCAAAGAACAAGAGCTAAAGTGAGATCTCTTCTTGATCTCTAACCTAATTCAGCTTTCTCCAGTTTCTCTTTTAAGAGAAACTGATGGATTTATTTAGTCCTCTCTTCCTATGAAGATGGAGAATAGATCTCCCCTTACTAATGAAGGTGTATAGTGAAGAGTGGAGAAAATAAATTCCTAGTAAGGGTCAAAGCCCTCTGCTAAAATGATCAGCGATGATGTGACATGATACCGTAAACACATGTGTATCCATCGTAAAGAACTATCTCTGCCAACCATACTCTGTGCATGGATCTATACGATCCAATCAGACTGATGGAATTATCCTTCCTGAAAAACTCAAAATGAGTATGTGATACTAATGGTGATAAAATCACCTATCACATTCTCTATTGGAAGAATAAATCTTCCCTAAACTATGAAGGATAACTCCCAATCCTAAGGAGATGTCTACTAAGAGCTCTGCTCTGATCTAGTGAGACATGACGCCATGAATGATGAGTCCTTTTCTCCCTGGCCATAGAAGAAGAGTGCTCAAAGGGAAGTCATTTCCACCGTCCCATACCAGTGGAACCTTCTTCCAATTCATGTTGTCATACCTACACTAAACCGAATATATATTCCATACATATGTAATGGAATATATAGGCGGATTCCAATGAATCCCATATCCTAAAATCATATCAGTGGACTCAAATGAGTCCCATGTCCTCGAACTAGTTAGTTTGGTTCTAGTCAACAATGTGACAATGGATATCCCCTTCTGTTCCAAACCAACTTGTTCCGTCTCTGTAGGGTGCTAACCCGCTCCCATGTGGCACTATCTTCTGAACTATCTTTCCACTTTACTAGACACTCTTTATACAAGTGACTCCTCGTCCGTTTCTCTCGAGTGCGTAGTATGCTCTCTGGCTCATGTGGAATAGATTGCACAGAAATAGGCTCTACTACCTCACTATCTGGAATGAGGTTGTCAGATTCACCCAGCCTTTTCTTAAGTCGGCTTACATGAAAAACTGGATGGATTTGACTATTCTCTGGAAGTTGGAGCTGGTAAGCCATCTTTCCTATTCTCTTAAGTATTTGGAAAGGTCCACAATACCTAGGAGATAATTTTGGACAAGGTCCCGTCTTCATGGTTTCAGACCTAGATGGAACTCTAAGATAGACTTGCTCTCCTACCTCAAAGTTGATATCTCTTCTTTGAGGGTCAGCATAGGCTCTAGATCTATCCTGAGCTCTCCTAATGCTGTCCTTAGCAAGCCTAAGCATATCATTCATTTCTTCCAAGAAGTCCTTTGCAGCATTCTGCAAGCCAACTGCATAAGGAGCCCTTGGCTGAAACCCATACATAAGCATAAATGGACTATGCCCAGTGGAAGAGTGCTTGGCACTATTATATGCAAACTCTACTATAGGTAAGTACTCTTCCCAATTAGTTTGCCTTTCATTTACATATGCTCGAAGCATATCTTCTAGGATTTGGTTAACCCTTTCTGTTTGCCCATCCGACTGTGGATGCTCGGTAGTACTCATGCTAAGCTTTGTATCCAGCCTTTTGAAGACCGCTCTCCAAAAGTGGCTAGTAAACTTCCTATCCCGATCAGAAACTATGTCTAAAGGAAGACCATATAACCGGTATAGGTTCTCAACAAAGAGTCTAGCCAACTCTGGTGTCTTCACTGTAGTACGTGTCGGAATAAACCTAGCCATTTTGGTTAACCTATCCACAATTACCCAGACCGAGTCGTGCCCTCTCTGTGTCTTAGGTAATCCGACTATAAAGTCCATGGAGATACTCTCCCACTTCCCATTAGGAATATCCAATGGGTGGAGTAGTCCTCCAATCCTCAACCTCTCAGCTTTGTTGACCTGGCATTTATTGCACTTAAGCACATACTCTAGGACGTCCTTATGAAGTCCAGGCCAATAAAACTGCCTCTTAACAAGATCATAAGTCTTGTTAACTCCTGGGTGTCCCGCACTAGGTGTGTCATGACACTCATATAAAATATGCCGTCTCATCTTAGTATCTCTAGGGACACACACCTTACCTTTATATAACAGATATCCATCTTGGACACTGTAATTCTTCATAGGAAGAGAGGACTAAATAAATCCATCAGTTTCTCTTAAAAGAGAAACTGGAGAAAGCGAAATTAGGTTAGAGATCAAGAAGAGATCTCACTTTAGCTCTTGTTCTTTGAGAAAGAAAGAAGGAAAGGAAAATATGATTTCTTCATAGAAGAAGAATAGAGCATATTTTCCTTTAGACAGAAGAGGTGTTTATAAACATCTCTTAGTTTATTTTTTCAGAATGAATTTGTTACTCTACTTGTCAGTATAATTTCCTTCACATGGGAGTCTCTTTCTCCACTATTTTGGAAGGAAAAATATGGAGAACTTATGTGCATGTTCTCAATTAGGGATGAGTTAAGAAATTAAATTCAACAGAATCTCTTTCAAAGGAAAAGGGAAAGTGGAATAGATTCCACTACCAGAACTCTTTTCCTTAGAGGAGATTACAGAGAGAGATACAGAGAGAGTTTTACTTTCTCATTTTTGGTTGTCTAGATAGAGGTGGCACTCTTCTATCAAAGACAAGATGGAGATCAGTTAATCATGATGGTTAGATTGAATCTCACTTGTAGACTCTAGAGAGAAGTAGTTATGTTTATTTCCAGTGATGGTCCTTGACTAGATGAGATAATCTAGTTATTGACATTAGTGAGACTGGGAATAGAGTTATGACTTCTCTCTTTAGGGTTTCCAGGAGATAGGGATGTATCTAACCTATTTGGATATCAAACTCTTAGTTGGTGTTACATCATGAGTATGATGAGTAAACATCAGTTAGGAGGATGGGTACTTAGGGATTATCTGAATCTCAAAGGGAATGCTTTTTGCATTCATATGGCAAACTACAGGGAAGAGAAATATTAGAGTTTGCACTAGTGCTAATAGATGCTCTTCCAATAGAACTTAGTCCACAGGTAATGGACGAAAAACCACAGACTTCTTGGTTGGTGAAATGTAGAGATTGCATATTACCACCATGAGCTCGATGATGGATTTGCATGGTTCACACGATAGTTTAGATTAAACTATTACTTGTGATTACACTCAAGGTTAAGAAGACCTAGAGTGGTATGAGGGCAATCTATCATTTAGCCTTAGATGGGTTTGATGTCACTTGATATGGGACTTTGTTCTATACTTCAGAGGATTCTATGGTTTATTATCTCCATTATGGTATGGTCAAGCTTATGAGCTTGGCACTTTGCACTTGCTTTTCATATTATTTCTCCATAGAGGATACATCATGTGGACTTAGGTCATTTGGATGATGTTGTATGTCATGGGAGTGATAGTTTGAAAACTAAGTGTATATGGAAGATAATAGACACCACTCAGACGGTTTCCCACCTTTGAGATGATCTCATATGAGACTTCTTAAGGGGAAGGATATAGGGAAACAACACACAGAGATGACCATGTACATAGAGTACATGGGGTTCAGGGGAGTCCGAGCACTTTATTCTACCATTACGGACATTTCATTTACATTTTCGAGGACGAAAATGCTTTCAAGGGGAAGGAAATGTCATATTAGGGATGCGCCCCTCCTTGGGTGAGGTGGCATAGATGTCACTTGGCATCAATTGAGGCACTATGTCCTAGATGGTAGAAGCAAGGAATTCAATAGGGAACAATCTCTAATGAGTTTTTATGCTTGGGCGTGGCTGGAAGGACAGAAGAATGTAACTCTGTGTGTGCATCGTTGGTAGCAAGAGCAGACAAAACGGAAGCTTCGCGCACGAGCGCGACAAGAACTTCTTCAACATGTACTGCACATATTTCCTTTGAGTGATATAAATTCTTGAATTTGTGTAGACCAATTCTAATCCAAGAAAATACCTCAGAAACCCTAGGTAACTAATTTTGAACTCCTGCATCATTTGGTTCTTGATCTGTTTGATGCCATTGGCATCACTACCTGTAAGAATGATGTCATCAATATACACACATAAGTATATCATTTTTGAGTTACTTCTCTTGACAAACAGAGAATAATCTACCGTGCTCATTATGAGTCCTTGATCTTGAAGGTAAGTAGTTAACCTATGATTCCATGCCCTAGGTGCGTGCTTCAAACCATAAAGAGATTTGTTCAATTTGCATACATAATTACCTTGCTTGGGTCTTCATAACTAGGAGGTTGAGCCATGTAAACCTCCTCTGAAATCTAGCCATTGAGAAAGGCATTTTTCACATCCAATTGATACATACTCCAATTCCTAGATGCAGCCACACTTACCAAATCTCTAATGGTTGGCATTTTAGCCACAGGCGAGAAAGTCTCTTCATAATCAATCCCTTGAGATTGTGCAAAACCTTTAGCCACAAGTCTAGCTTTATACCTGTTTATGGATCCATCTAAGTTCCGTTTGATTTTGTAAATCCATCTAGAACCAATTACCTTCATTGATGCCTTCTTGGGTACTAGTTCCCAAGTCCACGTCCCGTAGGGCAGTTGGTTGAGCTTTGGCCTCTTGAGGCGGAGGTCTTGAGTTCAAGTTCCGGGCTGGACATGTAATGGCTTAGGCAAGTTGAAACCAGTTGTAATCATGTCTCCTTGTCTAACCCCTGCTTTGTGGGATACGGGGGGTCCCGCGGGTACTATGCCCATTCACTTGTACAGTTGCAATTTCAAAGTTAAAGTCCGGGGGAGTAGGCTTCGGCTGAACCTCCATTTAAAAAAAAAAAAAAGTATCATTCTCTTGGAGTGCTTCTATTTCTTCATCCATAGCTTGCTTCCATTCTGCTTTGGTACTTGCTTCTTCATATGAAGAAGGTTCTTGAAGTGATGAATCCTTAGCAAGATAAATGGAGTGCTTAGTAACTAATGACGTATCATACCCATATCTGATTGGCTTCTTAATTTCCCTTTATGATCTCCTTAGAGCTTGGTTGGATGATTCAGGTGTGTCTTCCAACCTCTTCATCTTGGCCTTGCCTTTTGATTTCCATGCTTTGAATTCTTCTAATTTGATGGTTTCCTCATCATCTGGTTTGATGTCTTCAATTTGGCTTGGCTCCTCCTTGGTGAGACTTGGAAACTCTTCTTCCAAGTCATATGGAAATTTGACTTTCCTCCATTCACTTTCAAACCAAGAATCATTCTCATCAAACACAACATCTGTACTGATGGTAAATCCTTTGTTGGATGGATTATAAATCTTGTATCCTTTCTGATTTCAAATCATACCGTATGAATATGCACTTCTCTGCCTTAGGGTCTAGCTTACCTCTTATTTGAGATGGAACATGCACATAAGCAACACATCCAAATTTTCTACAATATCAAGTGATGGCCTTCTACCATGCCATGCCTCATATGGGGTCATCACATCAAGGGATTTGGATGGCAACCTATGTTGGAGTTAGACATCTACGGAAGCACGCAAACAACACAAGCAAGGAGAAGAAGCTTGGAGCACAACACACAATACTCAATGTATTATTAGAGAATGTATAAAGATAAGTAGCCCAATAGGGCAATAGGCGTATATACAAGCCGGGAGAAAAAAACCTCCTAAAGAGGGCAAAAAAGTGCCCCGGTGGTCCTAGTGTGTTCACCCACATCACTACCTAAATATATCAACAAATCCCCCCTGGGAATGATGCAGTGAACAGGGAGTTGGCACTCATGTATAAGGAAGTGCCAAGCTATGTGGAAATCACTCCACAAAAGGAAGTAAGCCCAAAGCTTTGTGGAAAGCTTCAAACTTCTCCCTAGGCAGAGCCTTCGTGAAAAGGTCTGCAATGTTCTCTTGCGTGAGCACATATGCCAAGCTGATCTCCCCAACAGAGAACCTCTCCCTGACATAGTGATAATGCATCTCAATGTGCTTAGTGCAAGCATGGAACACAAGGTTCCTCACAACTTCCAATGCGCTCTGACTATCAGTGAAGACGGTGGTGGCAGAAGACTAATCAACACCCAAATCAGCCATAACGCATCTAAGCCACACACACTCAACAGTTGCTGTGAAAGCTGCCCTATACTCAGCTTCACAACTAGAAGTGGCCACAGTAGGCTACTTCTTGCTCAACCAAGATATACATGAGCTACCAAGCATGAAGCAAAAGCCACTAGTGGACATATGAGTGTCATAGCAACTAGCCCAGTCTGAGTCAAAAAAAGCGTGCAAATCTGGCAGTAGTGATCCCTCCTTGGGATCAAACAACCCAAGTAGCCGAGTACCACTCAAGTAGCGAAAGATGCGCTTAACCACATGCCACTCTTGGGCAATGCATAAACATGCTCATTTGCGAGACAACAAACTGAATATCTGGCCGAGTAATGCATAAGTAAATCAGGTATCCAACATCTTGCTAATAGAGAACAACATCAAATGCATCTCCAGCATCATGAACACCCAATTATAAACCTGTCTCCATAGGAGTGACAATAGGCTTACAGTATTCAAGGCCAAAATGCTGCAATAATGTGTCAATATATTTCGTTTGAAACAAAGCCATTCCACCATAACCTGCATAAATTGAATCCCCAAATAGTGATGCAAATGCACCAAATCAAACAGCTCAAATGAGGCAAGCAAATCAGCCTTAAAATCAGCAATATGCTTCTCAACAGGACCAGTGAGCAGCATATCATCAACATAGAAAACAATGATCAAAAGCACATCATTAGCATGCTTAACATAAAGGTGCTTTTAGTTCGACTGTTCTCAAAAACCATGTGCAATTATATAGGCATGTATCTTCTCATACCAAGCATGTGGTGCTTGCTTTAAACCATATAATGCCTTCTTTAACCTGCACACCTGGTTTTCATGCCCTTTCTGCACAAAGCCATGGGGCTAAAAAAACATACACTTCTTCATGCAAGTCACCATTCAAAAATGCAGTTTTAATGTCCAACTAGTGTACATTCCAACCATGATGGGCTGCAAGTGCACAGATGCTCCGAACAGTAGTCATATGACATGTACGTGCAAAAGTCTTATCAAAATCAATGCCTCTTTCCTATGTGTAACCCTCTGCAACAAGCCTAGCTTTATACTTGTCAATTGTACCATCAGGTTTACACTTCAGCTTGTATACCCACTTAGTGCCAATGGCCTTTTGGCAAGGAGGCAAGTCACATAAAGACCAAGTACCATTCTTCATTATTGCATCATATTCAGATTGCATAGCAACCATCCATTTTTATGAATTTTGTGCTTCATCAAACGAAACAGGCTCATTCTCATCACAGAGACTAGATGCAGCCATAACATAGCAATGTGATGCAAAAGAGGCACTATGAGAGCCTGAACGAGTATGATATAATAGAGGTGCATTTAATTTGCTATCACACAAAGTCTGCACCAACCATTTTGGCATAGTTTTTGCCTGCTCAATATCAACTCTCTCATCAACTACTCCATCATGTAAATCTGCATAAAAAGTGGAATGATCTACATCATCACATGAAACCTACAAAGGCTGAGAAGTTGCCTCATTGGTACCAGCACTAGACTGTCCACCTATAAAAAGAGGCAACAAAGTATCATACATGTCTTTGGAGCTAACAGATGTCTCCTTAGTACATGAAAGCAATGGTTGAATAGCATCTTCCACAAAAACAACATCATGGCTAACCAGAATGCATTTAGTCTGTGGATGATACAAACGATAGCGTTTACTTTCAGAACTGTACCCAATAAAAATACATTTTATTGCTTTATCATCCAATTTTCTGCGATGTTGTTTAGGCACTAATGCATATGCCAAACAACCAAAAACACGCAGATGAGCAACAGATGGCTTGCGATCATGCCAAGCCTCATATCAAGTGATAGACTGCAGTGCTTTGGTGGGACACCTATTAAGTACATATGCTGCACACATAAAAGCCTCAAGCCAAAAACTATGTGGTAAAGCTTGACTCTTGACCATACACCTTGCCATCTCCATGAGTGACCTGTTCTTTCATTCAGCAACTCCATTTTGTTGAGGTGTAATGGCACTCTACACTTGTGTTTTATCCCACGTTCAGCCAGAAATGCATTAAAATGAGAAGACATATGTTCTCCCCCTCGATCTAAATGGAGGGTGCCCATTTTACATGCTGACATATTTTCAGCCAAAACCAAAAACTTTTTGAAGCACATGAACACTTCGAACTTTGCCTTCAATGAATCTACCCATGCATGCCTGGAAAAATCATCAATGAAAGTCACGAAGTAAAGATAATTTCCAAAAGAGGGTGTCTGCATAGGACCACAGACATCACTATGTACAAGCTGCAATTTCTAAGTAGCCCGATTTGAACCATCTTTTGGAAATGAGGAACACTGCATTTTGCCCAAAATATAGACTTCACAAACATGTTTTCCAGGTGCCTCAAGTTTGGGCAAAGAGGACACCATTTCAGATTTCTGCAGGCGTAGCAAACTAGCGAAATTCAGATGACCAAAGCGCACATGCCAAAGCTTTGCATCTGACATAGCCTAAGAATCACCTACACATGCCGAATCATTCAAAGATCTTTCATATTCTATGAGCTTATATAGGCCACGACATAAAATTCTAGAAGCAATAATCACATCGCCATTTGACAGATCATGAACTGTACACCTGTCATCAACAAATTTCACAACCAAGCCAATCTTGACTAATGCAAAAACTGATAACAGGTTCTTCTTGATCCCTGGCATAAATAAAGCATCTGACAAAGTGAAAGAACTACCATCACCAGTAGTCAAAATGATCTTACCAACTCCCATAACAGGATAAGAGGATTTGTTGGCACATGTAACAGTATTCCCTATAGGGGTAGACTCGAGTGAAGAGAAGAAACTATGCTGGGAGGTAATATGTTTGGTCGCCCCGCTGTCAAAATACCAAACATCTGAGTCTACTGTAGACATGCACTGCTCATGAGAAGATGGGTCAAAATTGCAAACAGTAGTAAACGCCCATTCTTCTTCCTGCACAAGATTAGCAGACTCCGTTTTGGGTGTAGAGGCTTCTGCAACAACCATTCCAACCTCTTTCTTCTTTGCCTCTTTAGCAGCCAGTTTTGGAGAGTTCTTTATGATATGATCATTCCCTTTACAGTACTTGCAAAATAATTTCTACTTTTCTGATTTTTTCTCATCTTTATCTTGGTTCTTCAAATGTGGAGCATTTGCAGATTTTTGCTTAGTACTAGAAGAGCTCCATTTTCCTTTGCCCTTCTGACTAGCCAAGAAAGCTTGATCTGCAACATGCATAATGGACCTGTTCTTCTTGGACTGATCTTCTTGCAACAAAGCAAAGACTAACTCCTCAAATGACAAGGCATTTGGATTTCCTTTCATCATCAACTATTCCTTCAATTCTTTGATCTTTGTTAGAAAATTATCCATAGAATCACCTTCATTCATGTGCTCACTCTCCAATCGTTTTCGAAGGTAAGCAACACGAGCCTCATTCCTAGCTTGGTACAGTGTGGTAAGTGTATCCCAAGCATCCTTAGCTATTCTACAAGAGCGAATGTGAGGAATAATGACACGTTTGATGGACAAAACTATCAATGCATGTGCGTTAGCATCTCTGCCATCCCAACAAATCTGCTCATAGGTGTAGTGAAAACTGCAGCACGAACAGGAATATGCAGAATATCATCATCTTCGACACCTTCTACATCAGCTTCAGTACCTGCAGTTGTAACAGTTGCAAGTATGATAGGACGTTTTTCAACACCCTACAGAATGTTTTACAATCCTTTTGCAACCAATACATGTTGCATCATATAAGCCCATAACGGGTAGTTGGTACCATCCAACTTATCCTCAGCAGCCAACATACGAAACACATCACTGCTTTCAGTCATGGTCGATGACTAAAATACCTTGATGCAGAAAATTGAGTGTATCTCAAAAAGTTGAACAGAACTACCCAGATGAATTCTACTAGACCTATAGTAGACTTTGAGACGATTATACTGGCAAACCAAAACTGGTATATACCTCTAGCACAAAAAGACAAAATAGCCTACAAAAGCATTGTGATAGTGCATTCGGAGGCCAAAACGAGCTTACATCACGATTTCGGCACCACAGAGCAAAACAGTTTTGATCTCTTAAACAGCTTGAGTATAGGTACCAAATTTCATGCGAATCTGAGACTACAACCAAAGAGTTGTAGACGACGCACTAGATGAAGCGGTGACCTGCTCTGATACCAATTGTTGGAGTTAGATGTCTACGGAAGCACGTGAACAGCACAAGCAAGGAGAAGAAGCTTGGAGCACAACACACAATACTGAATGTATTACTAGAGAATGTACATAGATAAGTAGCCCATTAGGGCAATAGGTGTATATACAAGCTAGGGGAAAAAAACCTCCTAAAGAGGGAAAAAGTGCCACGGTGGTCCTAGTGTGTTCACCCACATCACTACCTAAATATATCAACAACCTCTTAATAGATAGGTGGTAGTAGAAATACTCTCTGCCCATAAATAATTAGGAAATTTCTTTTCATTAAGCATTGATATAGCTTCTTGCACAATCAACCTATTTCTCCTCTCTGCTACCCCATTTTGCTCAGGGGTATACCTGGTAGTAATCTCCCTTTTGATACCTCTCTCCTGCAAAAATGCATCAAATTCATTGGAGAAGTACTCACCTCCTCCATCTGACCTTATCCTCTTTAGACTTCTTCCTGTTTGATTTTCCACAAGTGCAATATATATTTTGAAGCAATTGAACACTTCATCTTTGTGCTTCATGAAATACAAGATAGTCCATCTACCAAAATCATCAATGAATGACACATAGTACCTTGATCCTGAAATTGAAGGATCCTTGCTTGTTCCCCACACATCTCTGTGGACAAGTTCCAAATAGTCCTCATGCATATAGCCTTTCTTTGTAAAGGGTAACCTGTGTGATTTACCAAACTAACAAGTGCCGCATTTATAGATCATATGTTTCTTGGATACATTAGGTATCTCAAGCATACATTGACCTCTACATATTTGTTTTAAGGTTCTCGCACCAATATGCTTGTAATTATAAAGTGCTATGTTTCTTGTGTTTTCAAGCTCAAATGTGAATAATCTACTTGTTTTTTCTCCCTTGGAAATTCTCTTGAGTCCATGTTGGGGGTCCTCCATAAAAGCTCCATGTTGAACCTAACCTGCAAACCCTTCTCCACTATCAATCCAACGCTCATCAAATTCTCAGTAATAGTAGGTACATAAAGAACCCTGCTCAACAGATTTCTATTCCCATCAAAAGTTTTGACATTTCCTACCTTGACCACTAAATGCTTGGTGTCATCACCTGTCTACACTTGGTGCTTTCCCTTGGGCCCCTCAAGACCAGAAAGAAAATCTACATTGTCTGCTACGTGGTTTGAACAACCTCAGTCAATATAGAAGAGGTGCTCATCATTTAGACCTTGTTTTGAAGTCATGTTCATAATGAGGAGAGAATCTTCTTGATCCTCTGTATAATTGTTAAAATCTTTTCTTGATTTGTATCCTCCTTGATAATTGTTGTTGTAGTTGTTGTTGTAGCCTTGATTATGGTTGAACCTTCCTCTTGATTGTGAGTAGCCACCTCTTTGAAATCCTCTTCCTCTCTGATTCTTAAAGTTCCTATAGCACTCACCTGTAATGTGATTAGACAGTCCACATATATTGCATGGGGAAGATTTGAAAGATCTCCCCCTACCTTGCTTACCTCCTTTACCCCTTCCTCTTGAGTTCCTACCGTTCCCTACATAGTTAGCTTGAGAAGTAGTACCTTCATCTTCTACTTTCTTACTCTTTCCTTTATCTTTAGACTTTCCTTTATCTCTGTATAGGGCAGAAGAATTGTTACCTCTTGATGGTTCTCCATTTTTGTTGAGTTTGGCTTCATGGGTAAAGAGTTGTACCATAAAAGTGGTAAGATCTGGAATTTGCATGTCCATGTAAAGGTCCATATCAGTTGTTAAAGCTTCCCACTTATCACCTACCTTGATGCCATTGATTATCTTCCTCACTATTTGCTCTTCTTCAATCTCCTCTCCTATGCTTGCCAATTGATTAGCTACAACTTTAACCTTGGTCACATACTCTGAAACATTGTGCTTGGCTTGCTTCCTTTGAGTGGTAAACTCAATCCATAATTGGTTTTTTCTAGCTCTTGTATTGGAAGAAAAATATGAAGATAATGTATCCCAAGTCTCTTGGGATGTTTTACAATTCCTAATGTGTGGAAGGAGGAAGTGAGAGATAGATTTAAGTAGATATGACCTTGCTAAAGCATCTTTGGCACACCATGAGTTGAGTCTTTCAAGCTCCTCTCTTGTAGGTTTCCCTTTGCTTTTGAAAATGGGCATCTCCTCATCTCCTGATATGTATCCATAGAGACTCCTTCCTTGTAGATAGGTCTTCATCCTCAAGGACCATGCTAGATAGTTGTTCCTATCCAATTTATCAATAAAAGAAGGTAAACCATATCCCATTTTACGTTGACTTGCTCTAATACCACTGTTGAAAGAGATAGATGGGTACCTCAAGGAAGTGAGGTGGTACTGCCAAAACCTGCTTTGTACCTACCCTATTTCACTTCAGAGTTTGATAGTAGGCCCTTTTTTCTTGCAAATGACACCAAAAGAATACCTATGTACTTTGGAGATGATTCTTCAAACAATTGAATCAAAACAGATTACTTCACAAATAGCTAGTTACTCAAAATTTGCTATTTTGGTCTTGATACCGACTGGATCTTTTGCTCAGCGCTCACATTACAGTAGCAATTGATCAAAATCCTTTTGAGGGAATCAAATTAGCTTAGATAGCTAATGATTACAAGTTAAATCATCAAAAATGATAAACCATACATTGAGGAATCAATTTATCAATTGAATGCTTACCCCCGGCTTTGTAGGGAGTGAGCAGAGAATGACGAGAGAGCACGTCGAAGCGGATTCATCCAAATTGGCTGAAGCAAATGTAATGTAACTTTGGTAGCATAAATTAGACTTTGAGGTGGTTCAAAAGGATATATATCATGCAAAATGGATAAGAACTCACTGAGATATGGGCATGCAAAGTTCATTGTTCTGAGCAGTCATAGCAGAGAGGTAGACAGAGATAATCAATGATGTAAATGTATTGTAGAACATTGTTCTACATGATCATTGGCATAGAAATGATGCCCACGGATAGTGATCTAAATGAGCTAAGGTGTAATCCACTTAGCCTCTACAAAAGATCAACAATAAGCTCAGAAAAAGGGGGGCACACAGGCCGCAAGATTACATAACTCTTTTTATAAGAGTTTTCTTTGAAGTTTGAATTTGAAATCAAGTTTTCGGATCCATCTAAAAGTGACTCCTATGATTGAGAAGTCATTCTCTCTTTGAAACTCATAACTTATGATTCTGCTAAATCCACGAGATATGTGGATTACAAGATTTTCTCAAGTAAAACAACTTTTACAAAGGTTAATGATCAACCAATTACAAGCTATGGTTCATATGATCCATCAAATGGTTGCACATATCTTCTTCAATGTCTAGCCAAATGTGAAGGCTTGGATATTGCATCAACAAGTTACTTATAAAAATATGTATAAAAGAAATAGCAAATTAGACTATAAATTTACAAAATGACTTGAAAAAAGTAATCAGCTACCTTGTAAGATGTTTGATATGATGAAAAATGGCTACATTGATAACTTGAGGCTTTTTATTTTTTCCAAGATTCAAAGTGCTTCTCCTATTTCTTTAATTTTCTTTTTCATGAAGCTTGGATCTTTTCTCTCCCGTTGATACCTAGAATGCATGACTTCGAAACTTTTTAGCTCCATTTTCTTTGTTTAAGCTATTACGCTTGCCTATAGTATCACTGATTTGGAAGAGAGGATTACTATATGTTACTTGAAGAATCCTATTTTGAATGCCTCTTAAAATTTCTATAAATGTTATGAAGGTAAAAATATGAGATCCAACTAATAAGAAAACAAGCACTCTTAGATTGGGACTTGGTTAAGATCAAAGGTCAAGCGTTTAGGATGACTCTTGAAGCTCCTTTCATCCAATCTAATAACCAAAGATTGTTAAAGTTAAAAGGATTGTGGAAGCATGAAAATTGCTCAAGGAATAAGAAGAATCTTATAGAGGTATCAAAAGGGAGATTACTACAAGGTATACTCTTGAGCAAAATGGGGTAGCAGAGAGGAGAAACAGATTGATTGTGGAAGCAGCTAGATCAATGCTTAATGAAAAGAAATTGCCTAATTAGTTGTGGGAAGAGAGTGTTTCTACTGGCACTTACCTTATTAATAGGTTGCCATCCAAATCACTTGATGGTATGACCCCATATGAAGCATGGCATGGTAGAAGGCCATCACTTGATCATTGTAGAATACTTGGATGTGTTTCTTATGTGCATGGTCCGTCTCAAATCAGAGGTAAGCTAGACCCTAATGCAAAGAAGTGCATCTTCATACGTTATGATTTAAATCAGAAAGGATATTGGTTTTATAATCCATCCAACAAAGGATTTATGGTCAATAGAGATGTTGTGTTTGATGCGAAGGATTCTTGGTTTGAAAGTGAACGCAAGAAGGTCAAGTTGCCATATGACTTGGAAGAGGAATTCCCAAGCCTCACCAATGAGGAGCCTAACACAATTGAAGACATCAAATCAAATGATGAGGACACTATCAACCTAGAAGAATTTAAAGCATGGAAATCCAAGGGCAAGACCAAGATGTAGAAGTTGGAAGACTTACCTGAATCATCCAACCAAGCTCTAAGGAGATCACAAAGGGAGAGTAAGAAGCCAATCAGATATGGGTATGATACTTCATTAGTTACTAAGGATTCCATTTATCTTGCTAAGGATTCATCACTTGAAGAACCTTCTTCATATGAAGAAGCAAGTACCAAGGCAGAATGGAAGGAAGCTATGGATGAAGAAATAGAAGCACTCAAGGAGAATGATACTTGGGGACTAGTACCCAAGAAGGCATCAATGAAGATAATTGATTCTAGATGGATTTACAAAATTAAAAGGAACTCACATGGATCCATAAACAGGTATAAAGCTATACTTGTGGCTAAGAGTTTTGCACAAACCAAGGAGTTGAATATGAAGAGACTTTTTCACATGTGGCCAAAATGCCAACCATCAGAGTATTGGTAAGTGTCGTTGCATCTAGGAATTTGAATATGTATCAATTGGATGTGAAAAATTCCTTTCTCAATGGCTAGATTTCAAAGGAGGTTTACATGGCTCAACCTCCTGGCTATGAAGAACCAAACAAGGTAAATTATGTATGCAAACTTAACAAAGCTCTTTATGGTTTGAAGCAGGCACCTAGGGCATGGAACCATAGTATGTTCAAGATCAAGAAGATTCATAATGAGCAAGGCATATTCTTCTCTATTTGTCAAGAGAAGCAACTCAAAAATGATATACTTATGTGTGTATGTTGATGACATCATTCTTACAGGTAGTGATGCCAATGGCATCAAACATATCAAGAACCAAATGATGTAGGAGTTCAAAATCAGTGACCTAGGGTCTTTGAAGTATTTTCTTGGACTTGAATTGGTCTACACAAATTTTGGAATTTATATCACTCAAAGGAAATATGTGCAAGACATGTTGAAGAAGTTCCACTGGAGAATGCAAAGGTAGCTAGCACCCCTATGGAGGTAAATCATAAACTGAGTGCTCATGGAGGTGGTTTGCTTAGAGACATTGTAGGATATCAAAGCATAGTTGGAAGTCTAAACTATGCAACTTTGACAAGGCTTGACATATCTTATGGAGTAAGTGTTCTAAGTCAATTCTTGCATAAACCTAGAGCACCTCACTTGGAATCTTCCAAAAGGATTTTGAAGTATCTCAAGGGTACTCAAAATCAAGGTCTTTACTTCCCATACACATCAGATTTGGACATACTTCTGGATATCTTTCTTTTGCAGGTGATAAGCCAATTTCATGGTCTTCCAAGAATCAACCTACTGTTGCTCTATCTTCAATAGAGGCTTAATATAGGGGATTAGCAAATGCTACACAAGAAGCCATATGGATCAGATTGCTATATTCAGATTTGGGACTTCACACTCACTCACCTATAATCTTTGGTGACAATACAAGTTCTTTGCATCTTGCAACCAATCCCATATATCATGCAAGAACCAAGGATATAGGAGTACACTATCACTATGTTAGAGAGAAGCTATTGTGCAAGGAGATTCAACTTGCATATGTATCTACAACATGCAATGTGTAGATCTGTTAACCAAAACACTTGATGGTACTAAACTTTACATGTTCAAAGCTATGATTCGATTGCATGAAATTCAAGAAGACTCATGAAGATGTGCAAGACATGATGTTTGGCTTGATGGGGAGTTGTTGGTGCAATATCCAAGCCTTCACACTCGGCTAAGCTTGGAAGGAAAAATGTACCACTTGATGAAGCATGTGAACCATTGCTTGTAATGCTAGATTATTTACGGCTTGTAAAAGGATAAGTTCTTGAGAGAATCTTGTAAGTCCATACAATTCATGGAGTTAGGAGAGACAAAATTTAAGAATTCCATTTGTTAGAATCACTCCTAATTTGGAGGAAGCACTTTTAGGTAGAGCCAAGTTTGAATTCAAATTCAAACTTGGGGATAAAATCCTTATAAATGGAGCTTGAAAAAGTCATGGTTGTATGGCCTCATTGTGAGCTCTTCCATAGTTTATTTGCAGGATTTGAGTATCATACCCCATAGCCTACGCATTCCACTATCATTGGACATCGTTTCCTTGCAAATGAGCTTGTACAACAATGTTTTATAATACATACATTTCATTGATCAACTTTGCCTAATTCTTTGCTATGACTACTCAGAACAGTGAACTTTGCATGACCATATCTCATTGAGTTCTTATCCATTTTGGATGATCTATAGCTTGATGGAACCATATCAAAGTGTATTTTATGCTATGCAAATTTCAAAGGTTTTTCTTCAGCCAATTGGGAGAAATCTGCGTCGAACTGCTCTTTGCTAATTCTCTGCTCAGTCTCTAAAAAGTCAGGGGTAAGCATCAAATTGCTAAATTGATTTCTCAGTGTATGGTTTATCATTTTAAGTGATTCCACTTGAGATCATTAGCTATATAAACTAATTAGACACGCTCGAAAGGATTTTGATCAACTGCTACTGTATTGTTGAGCAAAAGATCCAGTAGTTGTCAAGACCAAAATAGCAAATTTTTTATCACTAGCTAGTTGTGAAGCAATCTGTTTTGATTCAATTGTTTGAAGAATCATCTCCAAAGTACATAGGTACTTTTTTGGTGTTATTTGCAAGCTAAAAGGGCTTACAACACAATTGTGAAGTGAAATAGGGTAGGTACAAAGCACGTTTTGGCAGTATCACCTAACTTCCTTGAGGTATCCATCCATCTCCCCCAACAACTAGGAACTATTTAAAGCACACAAGCACTTCGTAATTTTTGTTCAATAGATGGAACCATGCATGCCTTGAAACCTTTTATTTTTCTCTTTTGAATCCAAGTTAGGAAACTCTTACTGACATTTTCATTTTCCTTACAATACTTACAAAATTTTTATTTTCTATTGTCTTATGATATTTATCTTCCTTATTTGATTGTGCAGCACTAGCATATTTTTTCTTACATGAATAGGAGCTCCGTTTACCTTTGCCCTTCTATCTAGCTAAGAAAGCTTGATCTCCAATATGCATAAGTTACATGCTCTATCTAGATTGATCTTTATGCAACAAAATAGAGCATAACTCCTCAAAGGTGAAGGTTTTTGAATTGCCTTTGATCATGAAACAAAGAGTAGAAGAAAGCTCGTATAAGATTTTGGAAGACCATTAAGAACAATTTTCAAAAGTGAACTATTTAGAAAGATTTCATCAGCAAAAATCAATTGCTCTTTCAAATCCTTGATCTTTGTCATAAAAGTTTTCTTTGAATATCAATCATTCATATGCTCACTCTCGAACTATTTTTGGAGGTAAGCAACATGAGCCACATTTTTGGCCTAGTATAGTGTGATACAAATATCTATTGTATAATTCATGGGTTGAGAACGTTAAATATATGTATTCTAAAGGCTAGAATATGATGTATGTTTGCCTTGGTCTAGCCCTTAAATTACCCTTGGAACATGCCTTGAACCTTTGGGTAAGACCCTTGGTTTTAACACTAGTGTTGTACTTGGACACTTTAGTGTCCTTAGACACTTTAGTGTCCTGAAAAAAGACAATGTTTTTATGAATGTAACTATGCAACATGTTGGCATAAGGGTTGAATAATTTTAGAAAAATATAGTTTTGATTAAAGGATACAAAAACTAATATTTATTCACTAATTTTATGATGCTAATTTCAATATTGGCACAGAAATTACACTAATGTAAGTTAGTGCTTATTTTTATTAAAATCATGATCTCATAATTTTTTTTGGTCTAAATGCAATAAAATCTTTTATTTCATATATGTCAACATGTTTCTATCCATAATTAGAGATTTGGAATGAATTTTACTAGGTTAATGGCATAAAATGAATCTCATTCGTGATATGACAATCTTATCATCTATGAATTATTTTGCAAAGTGATGGTATGAACATGCATCATTTCTTATTATCAAAACACTATTTGATATTATTACAACTAGAAATATTTTTTTGACAACCTTAGGAGTCGAATTTCTATGTCATTTCTTCAAGTTAACCAATACCACTGTTTTTCTACGCTAAGAAAAGGTCATTTTATGAGGAAATATTGCATATGCTACATGATTAAAGTTAATATGCTAGTTTTTTTCTATATAAAGTAGTTTATAATGTTTTTAGAATTATTTGGATTCATAATATATACCTTATATCATTGATAAGACCTAATCTTTTAGAATGAATTTTTATTCTCAGTAGAGAGGAAAATGGCCATTCAATGAAATATTGAGATTTTTAGTGGTATGTGAGATACATACAAAAATTATTGGTTCAAATACATGTAGCATATCTTTATGTTAGTATATGATGGTTTTTGAAATAAAACACAAACCATTTTAGTGCTTTTATGAATCAATATCATATAGAAGGCTGCTAAGGTGTATAACTATATAATGAGCACCCTATATTGTACTAATTTTTTTATTAAAAAAATGATTTTTCTAATTACCAAGACTTGTCTCAAATGATTATATGACAATAAATTAACATTAGAAAAATGATTCCAATAAGAGGAAAATTCTTTTTATGGACATATTTCTTTCGTCTCATATATAAATTTACAAAAAAACAATTTTTCTCAACCATATTCAATGATATCTATATTTTGAGTTATCAAAAAATGTTATTTTTTAAAATATATATTTTATATAGAGCATCTAGTATAGGTCTTTATGGGGCTTTAAGGTTTTTTCAAAATTGTATTTGATAAGTATGTGTGATTTTTTTTATTTATTAGAAAAAAGAAGTGTCCTATTTTGGTACAACACTAATGTTAACCCATTGGGGTATTTATTCATATGAGCTCCCTATTGAATGGTTAGAACCTTAGGGTTGATTTACCTTGAGGTGTGGGAACCTTAGCATTGGGAGAAGCTTCTCTAGGAGTATAGTGTGATAGTTTGATAGTGTGATAGTGTGATATACGCTTCTTGCCTAGTATAGTGTGATACAAATATCTATTGTATAATAATTCATGGGTTCAAAGGGTTAAATATATGTATTCTAAAGTTTAAAATATGATGTATGTTTGCCTTAGTCTAGCCCTTGAAAAACCCTTGGAACATACCTTGAACCTTTGGGTGAAACCCCTGGTTCTAACCCATTGGGTTATTTATTCATATGAGCTCCCTATTGAATGGTTGGAACCTTAGGGTTGATTTATCATAAGCTTCTCTAGGAGCCACCTTGTTTGTACGTGAGAAAAGAATCCTCATTTTATTTAGAAGGCATGTGATAGACCTTGGGAAATTAGAACTTGGAGCTTTAAAAGAGTTGCTTCCGTAATACACCTTTGGAGAAAAGAAAAAAAAAGGGTTGTAAGATACCCAATAAACCACTACTCCAAAATATATTCTATGAACAAAAAACAAATTTCCAATATGGTTAAGGATATGACCAATTGACTAAGTCAATAATGGGCCTATTACTATTCCCTTTGAGATAGATGCACAACTATGTCAAAGGATAATATCTAGTGTGTAAATATTAGCTCCATTATCATAGACAAAGATACTTTCGGTTGCATTGGATTAAAGAAATAGTTATATGAAGGCTTAGTCTTCAAAGTCTTATCAAGAATACATGAAGATTTGGTAAGGGTACAACTCACAAAGATTTTGATGGTACTTTGAGGAACAAAGTTTCCATGATAAGGCTAAGATGGTCGACAAAGCCTTCTTAGTAAGTAACCCCTGAGTAAGAGCTAAAGTTGTCTACACTACGGTGAGACTGTAGACCGGATGGTATGGGATATCTAGGTTTACAATATCACTTATGTGGGTTCACTGGTATTGGACACGAAACTTAAGGATAATGGAAGCGTAAGCTCAAGGATATTTGATGGCTTGTTCAATCAAGGATTGAGCATAAAAGAAGCTCCAAAGTTTGATAGGAAATTGAATGAACATCAATTTCCTTTAAAACCTAAAGTTTTCGAGGACAAAAACTCTTTAGAAGGGGGAAGAAAGGTATTATCAATATGTTACTTCTAAGCAAAAGATGCATTCCTTAACTCTTTCATACAAGTTAAAAAGTACTTTTTTTTGTCTCTGAGTTAATCTCAAACAAAGTAAGAACCGGATATGCAAGAAGGGAATTCATTGAAGAGTTCCAATTTTGTAATAAAGTATGTAAGCTAGCCAAGTTTTGAAGCATATCTATGGTAAGATTCTTGAGAATGAATCACATGGATCAAATTTGGATCAGTAAGCATGACAAATTGCTTAGGTCAAAAGCAACATCAAAGGTTCGGAGAACATCAATAGGATGTTGAATGTTGGAGAAACACTCACTAATTGGACATATATTTGAAGGTCAAAGCTTTAGAAGAAAACCACATGCCTATGTGAAGGGACAAATTCACAAGTGTATCATATTTGTAAAGTTAGTTCACTTTAGTTCTAGAAGTTTTTTAAAAGTCACGAGAATACGAAAATCTATATAAGTTAGTTTGTATCAACTGACGCGGAGAGAGAGAAGAGAGAGAAGAAGTGGAAGAGAGTGATAGAAAGAGAGAAGGAGTTCATTTTATACGACTGAGTATAGTCGGGCTTCTCTGAGTGAGAAAGCATCTGTAAAACTTCTAAGTTTTCATAGCTATGAGAAAGAACTGAGTAAAGTTCTGTGTATGAGTCTCTCTCCATCATCTCCATGCTTGCCTACTGTGTGATGAATTCAAAAGTTCAAGTTTTTCAAGCAATTCGATGTCTGGCATCGAGTTTGTGCTAATAAGTCATTATTTTCATTCTCTCTGTGTTATCTGCTGTTGAATCTTTTAAAAACATGAGATTTGTGGAGCAACTCGATGCCTGGCATCGACTTTCAGCATAAAGTCGATGCCTGGCATCGAGTTCTAGCATACAAGTGATCTTACTCATGTGTGTGTAAAAGAGGGTATTTTTGGTGCAGAAAAAGAGGCTTAAAAAGCTCAAAGTCGATGCCCGGCATCGACTTTGGTTGAAATTCGATGCTAGGCATCGAATTTTTATTTTTAGACACCGAAATTTACTAAAGAAGGCAAGATTTCCAGTTTTAGCAAGTCATACAGGGTCATCTTGTGAAGGCCATAACTTGCGTTCTAGAGATTCGTTTCATGCGTATGATAGCTTGTTGGAAAGCTCTACTCTTCTAGTTTCATTCACTAAATTTTCATGGAAAAATGATACTTGAGCTAAGTGAAATTAGCAAAATACTGAAGGTATGTCATTTCGGTGACTAGGAATTTCTATAGAAGCAAAGTTCTCACTTTAGGCTATCATTTCTCAAAGTTTGGAGTAGCAATGAGTTAATGGTGACCATAGAGGTGTTCTATTGTCACATTAATTCATTTCTTGTGGTGTTTCATACATCAACAAGTGGTATGAGAGCAGAAAGGTCCTAAAGAGCAGAAGGCGGCAAAGGTCCGAGAAGTTTTGTAAAGTTTTCCATTGAAGTTTGAAAGGTGAAGCATTTGAAGACACAAGGAATCAAAAGATTACTTTCGAAGTATCCTCATACACAAAGAACTTCAAAAGGTATTATCCTTTATCCTTTAAGCTCACAGGTTGTAGCAGAAGGGAAGGAGTATGGCAGATCATATCTCCATTGACAAACTAGATAGAGATAATTACCCCGCATGGGTAATGAGAATGGAAGCCATACTTATGAGTAAGGATCTCATGATATATGTTACAGGTGAAGCAGAGAAGCCAGTATTTGAAGATGAAAGCCGACCAAAGAAAGAAGAACTTGATGCTTTAAAGCATTGGCAAAAGAAGGATGCAAGTGCAAAAGCCTACATCTACAATACAATCTCTGATCATTTGCTACCACACATCAGAGGATTGGAATCATCTGAAGATATATGGAATGCATTGGAGTATCATTTCCAAAGTACTACCAAAGCAAGGAAAGCAAGTCTATGGTCATAGTTTGCAACATTCAAGAAGAAGCCAAGTCAAAGTATTAGTGATTATGTCACTAAGATGAAGGATCTAGCAGATAGTCTTGGATCCATAGATGAAGATGTTGAAGATCACAGATTGATTGCTCAGTTACTTGCAGGTTTGAGAGGGGATGAAAGATGGAAACCTTTTGTCTTATCAACAGAACTTTCATTAAATCATTATGTTCCAGATTTGAACTAGTTGCTTGGTTTGATGCTCACATATGAGCAAGACTTGAAGGGAGATGGAGATAAAGGACAAAGTTCTGCAATGTACATGAAGAATAAGAAGAAAGGAGATAAAGGTAAAGCAAAGGATGAAGAGGAGTCGAGTTCTCAGGTTTATTATGCAAGAGGTAAAGGCACTGGTAGAGGAAGAGCAAGAGGCTTTGGAAGAGGAAGAGGTAATCAGAATAACAACAAGAAGGCTTGCTGGATCTGTTGATTGAGTAATCATTTGGCTCATGACTGTTGGCACAACCAACAAGGATCAAACCAGAATCAAAACAATAATAGCAGAGGTCGAGGTGGAAGATATCAAAGTAATTTTCAGAGAGGTAGACAAAGTCAAAGAGGAGGCTATGGTAGAGGTGGAGGAAGAAGTTGGGGACAAAATCAATCCTACAACACCACCTACTACAACTATGCAAATGACACACAAAATGAAAGTCATACATCATTGATGATGAATTCAATCAGCACACCAGATAAAGAAGATCTAAAGGAATTTTACATTGACTCTGGATGTTCTAATCATTGTCAGGAAACATAGAATTGATGTCAGAATTGGAAAAAGGCATTTCTAGCCATAGTGTTCAAACAGTTGATAATACCAGACATAGTGTACATTCAATTGGAAAAGTGAAATGCAAGAACGGAGCAAATTTGCTAACCAATGTTTTGTATGTTCCTACAATACCTAAAAACTTGATTAGTGTGGGAGAAATAGTTGAAAAAGGTTTTCAAGTCAGGTTTACAAATGAAGGAGTATTTGTTGAAGATCCAGAGAATGGATATAATCAGATTGTCTCTTGTAAGAAAGAAGGTAGACTCTTTACTTTAAGAGCACAAGGGAACATTGGTCAAGCTTTGCTTACACATGGTGAAGGAGTGATTACAGAACTTGATCTCTGGCATAAGAGATTAGGTCATTTCAATGAAAGAGGAATTAAAGCTATGGTTGCTAATCAGTCTGTACTAGGATTACCAAATGTGCAAAGTCAACATATGGTTTATAAATGTGAAGCATGTCAAATGGGTAAAGCACACAGGTTACCATTTCAAAAGAAAGGATTCAAACATGATGGAGTACTTGAGCTCATTCATACAGATGTATGGGGACCAACAAAAGAAGGATCTATCAGTAGCTCAAGGTATTATGTTCTTTTCATTGATGATGCTACAAGATGGATAACATTATATGTTTTGAAGGAAAGATCAGAAGTGTTTGGAGCTTTCAAGCATTTTCATGCATATGCAGAGAGAGTCACAGGTCAAAAGCTTAAAAGACTGAGGTCTGATGGAGGGGGAGAATACTTCTCCCAAGAGTTCAATGATTATCTTTGGAATGCAGCTCCATATGAAGCTTGGTGGGGTAAGAAACCAACACTAGATCATTGTAGAGTGTTTGGATCAATTGCATATGCTTATGTGCCATCACAACTTAGGCATAAACTTGAACCAAAGGCAGAAAAATATGTGTTCATTGGTTATGATGAAAAGCAGATGGGTTACAGATTGTGGAATCCTCTAACCAAACAATTTGTTGTTTCTAGTTTGATGAACAGAAAAGTTGGTATGCAGATCAAAGTCATACAGCTGAAGAATTTGAAGAAGAGGTAAGAAGATGTGAGAAAGGAAAATCAATTGTGCAGGTGAATAGAGATGAAGACTATATGCAAGCAAGTACATCCAGAAGTGGATTAACAAGAAGGAATGAAGAAGCTCCTATATTTGATGAAGAGGTGTATCCAGACACTTATGAAGAATGTGAACCAAGAAGGTCAAGCAGGACTAGAAGACAACCAGAAAGGTATTCTTATGATACTTCTTACATAACTCAGAAGAACTATGCATATATGGTCAAAGATGATGAAGAACCTCAGAACTATGATGAAGCTAAAGGTAAGAAGCAATGGGAAGAAGCAATGAAGGAAGAGTACAATGCACTGGAGGAGAACAAGACATGGGAACTTGTTCCTAAACCAAATGGTAAGAAAGTAATTGGAAATAAATGGGTTTATAAAGTGAAGAAGCTTGCAGATGGAAGTATAGCTAGATACAAAGCTAGACTGGTGGTGAAAGGCTATGCCCAAACCTATGGCATAGATTATGATGAGACATTCAGTCCCGTACCTAAGATGTCAACTATAAGGACAATCATTGCTATTGCAGCTTCAAAAGGATGGACTCTAAGTCAATTGGATATAAAGAATGCATTCTTGAATGGATACATATCAGATGAGGTATACATGGAACAACCTCAAGGGTTTATAGATTGCAGGTATCCAAATTTTGTTTGCAGGTTGAGAAGAGCATTGTATGGATTGAAGCAAGCTCCAAGAGCTTGGAACTATAGACTGGTGAAGTATCTCAATGATCTTAGATATCAAAGTTCAAAAGCAGATTCAAGTCTACTTATCAAAAGAATAGAGGAAGGTACAATCTACATTTGTATTTATGTAGATGACATTATAATCACAAGTACTTCAGATGAAGGAATCAAGGAGGTAAAGAGATTACTTGAGAAAGAGTTCAAGAACAGTGACCTAGGAAAGTTGTCATACTTTCTTGGAATGGAAGTCACTTATACAGATCATGGCATATATGTATCACAAGAAAGGTATCTTCTGAATCTATTGAAGAAGTTTGATATGGAAAATTGCAGAGAAGCTTCAACTCCACTTGAAGTTAATCACAAGCTCAGTAAATATGATGGTGCAGAATACAAAGATATGAGGAAGTATCAATCTCTTGTGGGTAGTTTGATTTATGCTACACTAACAAGACCTTATCTTAGTTATGCAGTGGGAGTTTTGTCACAATTCATGCATTGTTCAAAGGACCCACATTGGATTGCAGGTCAAAGAGTTCTCAGATATATCAAAGGAACTATAAAGGAAGGATTATATTATCCTTTTACATCAGATTTGAAGTTGAGAGCCTACAATGACTCAGACTGGGCAGGTAATCAAGATGACAGGAGATCAACTCATGGTTACATGATATACATTGGTGATAAGCTTGTAAGTTGGTGTTCAAAGAAACAACATACAGTAGCATTATCATCAACTGAAGCAGAGTACAAAGGACTTGTGGAAGCAGCTAAGGAGGTCATATGGATGCAGACATTGTTCAAGAGCTTAGGCATTGATCAAGGTATACCTACAATACATGGAGATAATATGAGTTCACTTTATCTTGCAGCAAATCTAGTTTTTCATGCAAGGACAAAGCACATAGAGATACAATATCATTTTCTTAGAGAAAAGGTAATGGAGAAGGAGATTGAAGTGGAGTATATTTCTACTAAAGATCAGTTAGCAGACATAATGACAAAGATCTTGGATGGTGTGAAGACCAGCAGATTCAAAAGCATGGCAGGAGTAAAAGAAAAGAAGATGATATGAAGAATCAAAGAATGTCAATTAGTGATTGAGGGGGAGCTGTTGGAGAAACACTCACTAATTGGACATATATTTGAAGGTCAAAGCTTTAGAAGAAAACCACATGCATATGTGAAGGGACAAATTCACAAGTGTATCATATTTGTAAAGTTAGTTCACTTTAGTTCTAGAAGTTTTTTAAAAGTGACGAGAATATGAAAATCTATATAAGTTAGTATGTATCAATTGACGAGGAGAGAGAGAGAAGAGAGAGAAGAAGTGGAAGAGAGTGATAGAAAGAGAGAAGGTGTTCATTTTATACGACTGAGTATAGTCGGACTTCTCTGAGTGAGAAAGCATCTGTAAAACTTCTGAGTTTTCATAGCTATGAGAAAGAACTCAGTAAAGTTCTGTGTTTGAGTCTCTCTCCATCATCTCCATGCTTGCCTATTGTGTGATGAATTCAAAAGTTCAAGTTTTTCAAGCAATTCGATGCCTGGCATCAAGTTTGTGCTAATAATTCATTATTTTCATTCTCTGTGTGTTACCTGTTATTGAATCTTTTAAAAACATGAGATTTGTGGAGCAACTCGATGCTTGGCATCGACTTTCAGCAAAAAGTCGATGCCTGGCATCGAGTTCTAGCATACAAGTGGTCTTACTCGTGTGTGTGTGTAAAAGAGGGTATTTCTGGTGTAGAAAAAGAGGCTAAAAAAGCTCAAAGTCGATGCCCAGCATCGACTTTGGCTGAAATTCGATGCTAGGCATCGAATTTTTATTTTTAGACACCGAAATTTACTAAAGAAGGCAAGATTTCTAGTTTTAGCCAGTCATACAGGGTCATCTTGTGAAGGCCATAACTTGAGTTCTAGAGATCCCTTTCATGCGTAGGATAGCTTATTGGAAAGCTCTACTCTTTTAGTTTCATCCACTAAATTTTCATGCATAAATGATACTTAAGCTAAGAGAAATTAGCAAAATACTGAAGGTATGTCATTTCGGTGACTAGGAATTTCTGTAGAAGCAAAGTTCTCACTTTAGGCTATCATTTCTCAAAGTTTGGAGTAGCAATGAGTTAATGGTGACCATAGAGGTGTTCTAGTGTCACATTAATTCATTTCTTGTGGTGTTTCATACATCAACATTGAAGACTCAAGCAAGGATATAAAATCATCAAGGTATGAGTTAAAGATCCCAAGAAAATCACATGGGTAAATATCATTGAAAAAGGGATCTAAAGGAGAACAGACTTGATCTTATCTCATGTTAAATTAACTAAAGGAATTTTGAGAAAGCCAAGTGACCTAGCTTGGTCCAATATATCAAAAACTTTATGGTTTGATAAGCCAAGTGGCCTACATTGGTCAATGAGATCAAACCCTTAAATAGTTTGATGAATCATACTAGGGAAAGTTTAAAGGTCAACCAAAAGAGATCTTTGAATTAATTGGCATGAAATTTAGAAACCTTAGTTTTTGCTCTTGTGAATATGATTCCAAGGAATTCCCAGATGGAATTCATGATCATAGAAATTGATCAGAAAGCATTTAAAGGACAAAGAAGGTAGAAATATTAAGGATGTTGTTCTATGGATCAGAGAAAGAACCCATTAGTATGGGACAATGGGACCTAACTCCCATTGAGAAATTTTTCCGATGTCAAGGGAGAAAAAAGACTCAATTTTCGATAGAAAACATCAAGATATGCCTTAAAGGTAAGACCATTCAAATTAATGAGGTGATCAAATGTACCTCCTTGAACCAATTCAATACACGTGGTTGTATGAACAAAAGGGTAACCAGAATGAACATGACATTTACCCTAGATAAGGCTATCATATATCCCTTAAGAATATGCATTCTTCTTAATAGAATGCATAATACACAATTTTATACAGTAAAATAAATTTGGATAAGTAAGAGGGTAAAGAATTTTGAGGAGTTTACCAAGTTAAACTTCAAAAGTAAAGAGCTTGTTTAAATTCAATCCTTTTCAAGAAAAACTTTGACTAAAAGGATGATCTGTAAAAGATTTTCCTTTGAATCTTTGGTGAGAACAAGTGGTTCAAGAATGTTCACTAAAATTCCTAGCAAGATCTAGGATATGATGCATAGAAATAGGTATCGTTTTTGCAAGATTTAGGAACTAAACCACAAAATGTGAATCATTTAACTTCATCCAATACATAGAAGATCTATAAGGTATCTTGATGGCTTGATAAAGTATTATTCCTCAATTTTGAGGATTTAAAGGATTTGGTTTGTTAAGATTTGTTTCTGTTTTTAAATCTTTGGTGACTTTTGAGGTTAATATACATAACTATCTAGGGTATGAACCAAAGTCGGTTCAAGATGGTTAGTATTGATTCTCTTTGGAAGAACCTGCTAAGCTAAGATTAACAAAGAACTAGGTAGAGACCTAGGAGAATGGTCTATGAAATAATTCCAATTCCTAAATTCATCTTTGGATCTAAGTCTTGGATGTCAAATATTTTCCAAAGGAATTAAACTATACAAGAAAAAAGATATGTTCCAACGATTAATCTATGGAAAATCAAAGATGATCAAGATAAGGATCCACTAGTTGAAATGAACTTTCAAATTTGGGTGTATTATCTATCATTGAAAGACTTGAACATCATGTTTTAAGAAAATCTTGATGATTGATATAAGTCAACCTAACTTACAAAAGAATGAGAGGATAGAATGAGGATGTCTAGGCAGGGACTAACTAAACCCGCTTTGCTAACTTCATACCTTTAGCTGAGTCCTACCAAATACAAATATAGTATATTTGTATTTGAAAAAGGACTACAAAAAAAAAGTTAAGTTTAGAACATCTAAAGATCCCTCTCCTTTCTATTGAAAGAGGAAGATGAATCTAGTTTTCGTATTATTTTATTGAGATCAAGATTTGTGAAAGAGCCAAAAGGAAAATACCACCAAGAATTCCACCCATTTCACTAGTCCACAAGTACAAGGCATGCATGTACATTCGGTTGGACTAAGCAAAAGTGATTTGGGTAGGGAGTCTAATTCCTTTCCTTTTAGGTTGAGAGAGGCAGTAGCCCTTTTCTGATTATAGGAAGAAAATCCAAAGAGAGAGATGATCATGCTCAAAGTATACATCATGGTGCACGGGGGAATACTCCATTTATTATACCTATGCACATTTTCGAGGACAAAAATGTTAAAAGAGGAAGAATATTGTATAATTCATGGGTTCAGAAGGTCTAATATATGGATTCTAAAGGTTAGAGTATGATGTAGTTTTGCCTTGGTCTAGCCCTTGAATTAACCTTGGAACATGCCATGAACCTTTGGGTAAAACCCTTGGTTTTAACCCATTGGGGTATTTATTCATATGATCTCCCAATTGAATGGTTGGAACCTTAGGGTTGATTTATCCTAAGGTGTGGAAACCTTAGTCTTGGGAGAAGCTTCTTTAGGATTCACCTTATGTGTACGTGAGAGAAGACTCCTCATTTGATTTAGAAGGCATGTGATCACCCTTGGGAAATTGTCCACATGAGGGCCACTTGGCTGGAAACTTGGCCAAACCCAAGGACATGCACCACCTTTGCCTAGAGGTATGTATATGGGTGGGTTTGGATGGGTGGATATGTGTTCTCTCTTCTCTAGTGGTCTTACTAGTTGGTTAATTATTCCATAGTATAGTTGCTTATGGAATTTAGCTCCACAACAATATCATAAGCATCTTTTGCTATCTTGCATGAGTGGATGTGAAGGATAATGGAAAACTTGAAAGAGAATCTAACAATCCATATGCATATGCATCTCCATCATCCCAACAAAGCTTTTATATAGCAGTTGCAATAGGAACCATAGCAAGACTAGGAAATTGAAGATCATTATCTTCAACATCACTACTGACACCTGCTATCATAATGTTAACAAGTGTAGGAGTACTTATTCAATACCCTACACAATATTCCACAAGCCTTTTGCTAGAAATACATGATCCATCATGTATGCCCATGAGGGGTAGTTAGATCCATCTAATTTATTCTCAATAGCCAACATACATAATACATCACTGATTTCAACCATGAATATACCTTGATGCAAAAAATTGAATGTTTCCCAAAAACACTGAGCATAAATACCCATTACATCTCTCCTAGACCTATAGAAGACTTCAAAATGCTTCTACTTCTAAATCAAGAACTATATTTATGTTTGGCACTGTCACATGGAGTATCTAATACGAATCGGACTTTGAGGTGAGACCCTCCTCTTGTTCATATTAAGTGAGATACTCATATGAGTGCCAAGTGGCACTCATTGGAGGAGCTCTGACTATGACCCATTTTGGGAGATTAGAGTGAGAGTAAATATGAAATACTACCACGGGGCTGGGCGGTTGAGGTATCGAATATCTCCGTGCGTCTAAGTTAGGACAGCTAATGGCCTTGAATGGTGCGCAGAGGAAGACGACAAATTTGGGGGTTTCATTGGAGTTGACAAAGATATCCGAGCGGTAACGGTCAATTAGTTAACGCAGACACGCGTGTGTGACGGCGACAAGGTGAACAACTGAACCGATAGCATCATAGGACAACCGACCAGACCATCCACATAGGCAGTCGCCTGGCAGCACACGAAGGCTGAAGGAGTTTTACTCCTCCTCCCCCACTCTAGGATGAAAGACTCCCTCTAAAACTCTTGTATATATAGGAAATTCCCGGCTGATGCACCCACATATGGGATAAAAAGCCTCTCCGTCGACAGTCCGAGTTCCTTTCGTGTTGACAATGAGTTTGAGCTGAGCAAGGACGTATATTTTTCAAAAACGTTTTGGAATTTTGGAGTGGAAAAGGGATGCTATGAGCCAAATTTTTGGGAAATTTATGACGCATAAATGTAATACGGGCTGTGGATATGGGATGTGGGTGTTGCAATTGATCAAGAAAGCTTCAAAATCTCAGTTTTGAGCTTCTCAAAGTCATCCATCCATGAAGATGAGTTTTTTCACTTTCCATCGGTGACATACCCAGCTTCTTCGCACCATAGCTTCCTCATACGACATCGGATTTCAAAACTTTTGATCACGTTTTGAAGCTACGCTCCTAAGCTTTGCTCAAAAACCATCACTGTTGGATTTGGATGGGATTTGCCCCACCAAAATCTCTCTGCAATGTTTCAGCAGGAACTAGGCGGCCACTCCCAGACCTAGTTTTTTGTCATCCGGACTCCAAATCCACTTTTTTCACTTGGGATAGTCTCAAATTCTTGAAGTAAAGGTGTTGGGCAGCAATTTGTGGACTAGGGAGGATTGTTACATCTCTGAAATTGCTCAATTTCACTCAGTTTGCCCGATTGGGGCTTTTCCCAGGTGCTTTTGGCATTGTTTTGGATGGTTTATGGTGTTTAGAACCTCCCCAGACCAAGCGGACATTTCCAATTTTCTTTTGGGCCTAGCAAGGATTCAAAATCAGCGACTTGAAGCATCAAGGACCACTTGGATTTTGCTTTCGCAGCTCTACTTTGTAACAGGGAAGTGCTCTTGTGATATATTTCTCTTCTTCTTGCATATTTGAGCTTTACTTCCATTCATTTTCATACACTCTAGTTAGCAAACGGGGGAAGGGAACTTAAACATGGAAACTAAAGGCAAACAAGTAGTTGAGACCACTTCTCCATCTAAAGAGCAACTAGAGGACCCTGATTCTAGAATGGAAGAAGTAGAATTAGGGCAAGAAATAGAAGAGAATTTAGAAGAGAAATAGCCTTCACAGGAAGAATACACTTATGAAGAACTTATAGATGAATTTTTCACTCGTGACCATTCATAGGCTTGAAAGAGCAAACCCTTAAATTAGAGAAAGATTTGGGTAGCATCACATCTCTTATACAGCAACTTAAGTCTCAAATGATCTCACTTGAGACTAGTGTCACCTCTTTCCTAGCTAGGAAGGAAAGAGAGACTCTTCCTATTCCTCTAGAGATTACTAGGAAAGAGACTTCTCTTCCTAATAAACATAAAGGAGAGAGCTCTAGGGAAGCTCCCCTCCTGAAAGACTTAAAGCCACCTACCTTTAGGGGGGATGACTAAGACAGGAACAAGGATGCAATCTACACTTTTTTACAAAAGTGGCATGATTTGCATCAATTGAAGGGCACCCCACCTGAGTATCGTGTGCTCGAGTCGAGTCTCTCCCTCGGCCCGCGTGCTTATAAGTGGTGGATGAGTCTTAAGGAGGCGAACTCTATCCCTACTGACTGGACTCAATTTGAGACTCTTTTTCTAAAAGAGTTTCTTCCTGAGAATGAGAAGGAGAGGAATTGGGATGAGTGGGACAGGATTACTCAGAGAGGTAGGCCTCTTTCGGTTTATCTATCCCACTATAGAGAGATCATTTTGAAACTTAAGGGCCTAGATGATTTTCAGAAGACCAGAGGGTTTGTTAGGGGCTTGGATAAAGCCATAAATAGGGAAGTCAGAAGGAATGCGCCTAAGACGTTTGAGGAGGCGATCAAGTATGCACAGATATATGAGGACCATAACCGTCCTCAATATACTCCTATGGAGATGGATCAGCCCCTCAAGCCTCTTAGTACAACTAAATTCAAGAAGAAGTTTCCTTTTGGGAAAAACAAAGTTTTTATTAAAAAACAAAGATCACAAGGGCCTAGGTTATCCACAGACCAGTTTGAGAAGGCCAAAAGAGAGAACCTATGTTTTAGGTGCTTATCTCCTAGCCATTCACAGTGGAACTGTCCACTCAAGAAGGGGGAAGAAAAGAAAAAGGGACCAGAGTCTAGTACGGCCCCCGAAAAGGGCAAAAAGGCGGTCCACCTAGTGTAGACCCTTCCTATTCATGGCAGCTCCAGCTGCAAGGGATTGGAGGTGATGCACGAGGATATAGAGCACACCTGTTGTTTGACTCTGTCATTGTGGTCACCGCAGTTTGGACCACATGACTTAGTCAAATTGCATGGTAGTGTATACGAGACCAAGATGCGGGTCATGATAGATGACTCTGCCACTCATAATTTCATTAACTATGCTTTGGTCAAGAAATTAAAGATTCCCCAGCAGCCTAGTGCACATAAATACATTGTATCTATGATGCAAGGGAAAGATAAAAGAATATGGGATACTGTGGTATCCAATTTAGAAGTCAAGATGCAGGACTATATGGATTTTATGGACTTCCAAATTATGAACATGGAGAGGACAGATCTAGTCTTAGGAAGAGAGTGGCTATGGGGGTTGGGAGATACACTTAAATGCAGCTATCAAAACAACACACTCAAATTTGAAAAGAATGGAAGTAAAGTTTGTATTCATGGAGAGAGAGAGATGTACCTAGTGCACCTCTCATTTCATCACTAGAGTTGTATAGTCTCTGTTATTCTCAGCATGTACAGGACATGTTTGATATGGAGCATTGTACAGACAGCTCATCTGATGCATATTTTCATGCTATGAATGTAAATATGAACAGGACTTTCTACTATTCGTTTTTGCATGAGTGTGTGGTTAAAAGTTTTAAGGATCTTATGTTTGAGTACAGAGATGTTTTTCCCACTGACTTACCTATAGGGCTACCATCTGAGAGAGGGTACATTGACCATGCCATAGAGGTTGTTACTAACACTAACCCTATTTGTAGACCGCCTTATAGGCTTAGTGTTTCTCAGCATGAGGAGGTTGAGAAGCAATTGCAAGATTATCTAGATAAGGGCTTCATCAAACCTAGTAACTCACCATGGGCATCGCCAATGCTCCTAGTTAAAAAGAAAGATGTCTCTATGAGATTATGTATAGACTATAGAGCTCTTAATAAGGTAACTATCAAAAATAGATTTCCAATGCCTAGGTTGGAAGATCTATTTGATTAGTTACATCAAGCTAGGTATTTTACCAAGCTTGATCTTAGATTAGGATATCACCAGATTAGGATTAGGGCAGAGGATGTCCCTAAGACTGCCTTTAGGACTAGATATGGGCACTATGAGTTCTTGGTGATGCCCTTTGGTCTCACCAATGCTCCTGCCACTTTCATAAAACTCATGAATAGTGTTTTACATCCCTATCTAGGACACTTTGTGGTAGACGTGTTGGATGACATTCTGATCTATAGTGTATCAGAAGAACAACACTTGGAACACTTGAGGAAAGTATTTCAAGTGCTAAGGGAAAATGCACTCTTTGCTAAGGAATCAAAGTGTGAATTTTTCAAGACAGAGGTTAGATATCTTGGCCATATAGTCTCCCAAGATGGAATCCAGATGGATCCTGAAAAAGTAAGGGCTATTATGGAATGGCCACATCCACGGAACTTGGAAGAGTTGCATATCTTCTTAGGTTTATCAGGTTTCTATCGAAGATTCATTAAGAACTATGCCAAAATTGTTGTCCCGATAACGGAACAGCTTAAAGGGAAAGGGAAAGCCTTTCATTGGGGAAACGAACAGAAGCAAAGTATGGAAAAGTTGAAAGTAGCAATTGCTACAGCTCCACTTTTACACACAGCAGATCCCAACAAAGCCCTCCCCTCCACCTCCTTTCTAACCTCCCATTGCAACCCTTTGCTTTTCCATGGCAAAATCCAATTTTTGGTTCTTCTCTGGTGCTTGTTCTATCCTACTTTTGGTGGAATTGGTTGCTGCTCAGATGTCCTCTTCAATTTTTTGCAGCTCCATTATCATGGTGTCCTATATGCTCAGAGTTTGGCTATAGCTCTCCGAGACGGAGAGCACATTAGGTGGTGGGCAACAGTTGAGCCCATAAAAGTCATGTTGGTCAAAGTCAACTACAGTCAAAGTCAAAAGGCCAAAGTCAACTAGTCAAAGTCAACAAGGTCAAAGTCAAAGTTAATAGGTGCAAAGTCAAAGTGCTAAAGTGCAGGTGTCAAAGTGCACAGGTAGTGCACAATTAATTGTCCACAAAGGGTAAATTGGAGAAAGTGGGTTGCAGGTTGCAAAGGTATTTCTCTAATTTCCCTAAGGTTCAAAGTGTTTTTAAAGTATTTTGGAAGGTTCAGGTGAACCCTCTCTTATGTGCAAAAGTGAAGACTTAAAAGGAAATGTGAAGGTATGTGAAGCGGCAGCGTACGCACAGGTGAAAATATGGCCCCCCCAATTAAAATTTTTGGTTTTAGTCTAAAGTCACTACAGGACAAAACAGGGAGTCGTTGGCTACCACTTGAAGGCAATCTTGGGACATCAAAGTGAGCACCAAGATACTATTGCAGTTAGGAGCGTACGTGATCGACACACTCAAATCAAGGCAAGGACTAGTCTTGGACAATTCTATTGTAAGCAAGAGAAGCATAGTCTAAATGAAGCAAGAGAGAGAAGTGCAAGAGTCACCAGTGTCCAACGCAGAGAAGTGGAAGTGAAGGAGTGCATGGAGAGTGACTAAGGGATTGTGCAGAGTGTGCTAAGCTAGTCCCCCAAGGATCTCAAGGTCTCCTTGCAGTGTGCGCGTACCGAAAGAAGGTATTCATTCCTCCCCCTTAGTGGAAGCTTGATGCAAGGTGTGCGCAAGGGTAAGCTTGAAGCAGGTGGAGGTATGGTGCAGAGGAGGTCGGCAACAAGAAGACTTTGGGTATTTGGTAATTTGTAATTGAGCACTCTATGGGATTTTGCACAGAAGTATTGGCTTGTGTTGTGCTTCAACATTGTAATTGTCTTAGTGTAATCATTCGGCGGAGGCTTCCAAGGTGTATTTTCTCTTCTTGTCTTTTCCTTTTCTCCTACAAACCCTCAAACTCCTTCTTGTCCAAGAATCCCCCAACATACACAAACATGCACACACATGTAAGAGACAAGCAAGACACAATGGAAGGTTGAAAGTAGACTCTATTGCTCAATAACACTATTACAAGCTCAAGTTTGCTCTAAGGTCACACTAACCAACACTAACTAACCTCAAAAATGAGCTCTCTAACTCTTTTTATAGATTCTAGACTAGGTTTGAATGATTTCACATTTAGTCTTTGGCATAGTTAAAAAATAGGTTCTATGTGCTATTTGGAGGTCTAAACGAGATCTAAAAATATCCAAAATTGATATGCTTGTTCTACCTAAGCTCCTCAAGCTCGAGGTTTCCTTGGCTTGCAGAAAATGGAGCTAATAAATACAAATCTGGGTGTCTCTATGATACATATGTTACAAAAGTGATGAAAATCACTGTTTGAGGTTTTGAACAAGTAATATCAATTATATTTCGGTGGAAAAATTGATCGCATGGCTCCCCACGACTCTTTGTAGTCCGCCTTCACATGCTTCCTCTACGTCTATGCCTTTGGCTGTTGCCAACACCCCCCTCCCTCTCACATCTATCGTCCCTGACAGATCCTTGTTGCGGGGTCTGTGTGATATAGTTTTGCAAGAGGTCATGTGCGAGAGTGCTCTCCATATGCGAATTCATTGTGCAAGATTAATTTCTACTTTTTCTCAGTCTATGGCCTGAGATTCATCGGGAGGTTGAAGTCGGTAGTGCGTGGAATACACCAATTGTTTGCAAGCAAATAATTGAAGTAGATGAGTAGGCCTGATAAAAACTTCGGAGTGGTACTCCCAGAAACCCATCATGAACATCTCTTCAAAGGTCATCGTATAACATGCGGGTAAGTACTTTATATGGTAGTGCCAAGCATAACACACCCGAGCGATGGCATAGTGCTCTTGTCATGTGCCAAGTCTTGGTTGCCATGCTCAAAGCCCGGGGTGTTGACATGTGGTGCTTTGACATGATGAAAGATCTTAAAAACAGTTTGCATCATATCAAATATCTTGACACGTTGGTGTAAATCACAAGCCTACACATTTGGCTTGGAAGATATCATGAAGACTATACATGCATGAAGGACCATAGGAACATATGCTAGTGATTACTTACTACTTTACCTCATTGTAAAAGTCAATTTGACTTAGAATCTTTTGTAATGACATACCCAAATGATTCGTGGAAAAGTTAGTTCATTTGATTGAGAGAATATATCCAAACTTTTAGAAGCTTGATTAGAAGGAGCCAAGAATTTGAATTTGAATTTGAATGCAAATTCTTAGTCATCACATATAAAAGTGATCAAAAAAGTCGCGGTTAGTGAGATCACTCCCGAGCTTCATTCTACTGTCATTGAGTGTGTGTAAGAACTACTCCATAGCCTACACCTCTCTACACCATTAGGCAATGCTAGTCTTGCCAATGGGATTGTACACAAGTGTTGTTGGAGCAAGTCTATGACAAGCCTAAGTATTGGCTTGAGTCTCACAAAGTCATTAAAGAAGCTTCAAAATGAAGACTATGTAAAGTTCACTTGTGAACTACCTCTTGTAACTTTTGAAGAGTTTACTTAATGTAAAAGTAAGAGAATCTTAAGTGGTTGAGCCCACATGATCAAGAATGGAAAGAGGAGCCACGAATTCGTGATTTGTGGTAGGTAGAGAATCAAATCAATCATTGATTGATTGGAGAGTGATTGAGGGAAGTTAGCCTCCCAAACTCAACTATAAATAGATGGCAGTTTTAGTCGTGGTTAGAGAGACCTATGTGAAGACCTCCAAGAGCTGAGCTTTATGCCATATCAAGGTGTGATTACAAGGCACACATATGTATCAGTAAGTCATTGTATTGTACAAGCAATATACTTTCATTTTCATGATTATTTGAGTTCATCTTTCCATGTTCTTGTGATGTGTACTACTCACTGCCATTACTTCAGTTTTTCTCAGTCAGCTTGCAGAGATTGTTTCTCTGCACTTGGTTCATCATTTTCAGTGATTTAACTTAGTAAAGTTAGCTCTATAAAGCTACTATATGCTCACAAATTTTCATGTCATTTGGATGTTGGAATCTTCAGTTATGTTCATTTGAAGTCAACAGGGTATGCTCATCTTCACTTCTCTGTCAGGTACCCGACTTTTTCAGTCATCTTGTCAGAGTCATTTCTCAGTTTTTACTCATCCAAATTCAGTGATTTCAAGCTTGTTGGATTCAGCTTACTGTCTAGTATAAGCATACAAATTTTCATGATCATTGGATTCTTACATCTTGAGTTATGTTAATTTGTCTACTCACTGGTCTATTTCTGTAGCAGCCCGTGAAAATCGGGATGATGTCATCACTTGTTAAAAGTCATTCTCAGTGTGTGGTTTGTTATTTTTGATGAGATTACTCTCTAAAGTTAGCTCTTGAAGCTACCTAGCCTTCCCCAAGAGGAATTAATCTAATTGCTGCTGTGCTCAGAGAATTATGTAAAACACTGGACAGGTGTATCAACCAAGAATAGCAAGTTTTCACCTCTGAGCTAACTCCAACTTATCTGTTTTGATCTATCTTTTTGAGAGTGATCTTCCAAGGTACATAGGGTGTCTAATACATCCATTGGCAAGCTAAAAGGGCCCACCATCTACTCCTGGAGTTCATTTGGCTGGTGTAGAGCAAAGATTTTGCAACACCTCTTCATCTTCAACACATACCTATCCATCTCTTCACAGTGGTATCAGAGCAAGGTTGGACAACATGGCAGATGGATTTCCTTCATCAATTGACAAATTGGACAGAGGTAACTACTCAGCTTGGTCATTAAGAATGGAAGCTTATCTCCAAGGTAGAAGTTTATATGGTTATGTGGCTGGAGATGAAGTTATGCCAAGTTTCAGGAACAAAAGTCAACCAACACAAGAAGAGCAAGAAAGATTGAGCACATGGTGCTCCAAGGATGCACTTGCAAGGTCTTATCTCCTCAACTCTATCTCAGATTTTTTGTTGCCTCACATTAGAAGTTGTAAGACATCTCAGGAAGTGTGGGATGCACTTGAAGCTTTCTTTTCTTCAAGTACCAAAGCTAGGAAGCATCAACTATGGCTGGAGTTCACAACTCTCAAGAAGGCTCCCAAACAAAATGTGACTGATTTTGTCACAAAGCTCAAGGACATAGCAGATCAGTTGGGAAGCATTGGAGAGGTAATAGATGAAGAGCAAATTGTAAGGCAGGTCATCAATGGCTTGAAGGCAGATGACAAGTGGGAAGCATTCACCACAGCTATGGATTTGTACATGGACATGCATGTACCTGATTTCAACACACTCATTGGACAATTACTTACTCAAGAGGCAAAGCTTATCAAAAATGGAGAAAGCTCTAAAGGTAATCAATCTTCAGCTTTATACACGGATAAAAGCAAGTCTAAAGATAACAAAGGAAAGGCAAAGAAAGTGGATGATGAAGCAGGTACATATCAAGCTAACTATGCAGGTAGAGGAAGACATGGCAGAGGTAGAGGAAGAGGAGGTAGACAAGGCAGGGGGAGATCCCAAGACTCCAACTCATGTTCTATTTGTGGATTAACTAATCATACAACTGAAAATTGCTTTAGGAATTCCACGAATCAAAGAGGCAGAGGATACAATAGAGGAAGTTATGGCTACTCAAGAGGAAGGTTCAACAACTACCATGGCAACTACAACAACTACAATCATTCAAACTATCAAGGAGGCTACAAAGGAAGGAGAGACTACAATAACTACACAGAAGACTCAAACAAAGAGGATTCATTATTGATCATGAACATGGCTATGCCACAAGGTAAATCTGATGAGCATGTTTTCTACATAGATTCAGGTTGTTCAAATCATGTGGCAGGAAATGTGGCACTCCTATCAGATTTAGAAGATCCAAGGAATAAGCATGAGGTACAAACAGGAGATGATACAAAACATCCTGTGGAGAAAATAGGCAATGTCAAAGCACCTGATGGAAACATCAACCTACTCAGTAAGGTACTCTATGTCCCTACCATTACAAAGAATTTGATAAGTGTTGGGCAGATAGTAGAGAAAGGGTTGCAAGTCAGGTTCACAAAAGCAGGAGCATTTGTTGAAGATCCAAGTCAGGGATTCAGAAGAATTGCAAAAGGTGAAAAGACAGGTAGATTGTTCACATTTGAATTACAGGACACTAGAAACATTGCTCTCTTTAATTATGGTAGTCAGACACTTACAGAATTGGAAGTATGGCACAAAAGGTTAGCACATATTGGTGAAAGGTCATTAAAGCAAATTTGCAGGGACCAAAGTGTACTTGGACTCCCTAACTTGTCAAAACAACATATGATTTATAAGTGTAGTGCATGTCAGTTTGGAAAGTCTCACAGGTTACCATTCATGAAGAAAGGTTATATGCATGGAGATCTCTTGGAGTTGGTTCATACAGATGTATGGGGACCAAGCAAGGAAGCTTCAATATCAGGATCAAGGTATTATGTTTCCTTTATTGATGATTGCAGCAGATGGACTATCCTATTCTTTATGAAACACAAAGATGAAGTTTTTTCATGTTTCAAAAGATATTTGGCTCTTGTGGAGAATCAAACAGGTAAATCACTAAAAAGGCTAAGGTCAGATGGAGGGGGAGAATACTTCTCCCATGAGTTTGATTCTTTTCTTCAAGAAAGAGGAATCAAAAGAGAGGTAACTACAAGGTACACTCCTGAGCAAAATGGAGTGGCAGAAAGAAGGAATAGGACAATTGTTGAAGCTGCAAGGTCTATGTTAAATGAAAAGCATTTACCTAATTACTTATGGGCTGAGGCTGTATCTACAGCCACTTACTTGATTAACAGGTTGCCTTCAAAATCCCTTGATGGAATGAATCCATATGAGGCTTGGAATGGAAGAAGACCAAGTTTAGATCATTGTAAAATTTTTGGATGTATTGCTTTTGCTCATGTTCCTTCACAGGTTAGAGGCAAGATGGATCCAAAAGCAGAAAGGTGTGTATTTATTGGATATGACAACAATCAAAAGGGCTACAGGTTATACAACCCTACCAACAAAGGATTCTTGGTAAGCAGAGATGTAGTTTTTGATGAGAACAATTCATGGTATGAAGATTCATGCAGGAAGATCAATTTACCATATGATCTTGAAGAAGATTTTCCAAAGCTTGGTAGAGAACAATCAAAGATTGAAGAACAAGACACCTCAGAGGATGATGAAGAATGTCAGATGGAAAAGATCAAAGCATGGAAGTCTAAAGGTAAAGCAAAATTGCAGGAACTTGGACATGAGGCAGAATCATCAAATCATGGCTTAAGAAGATCTATGAGGGAAAAGAAAAAACCAGAAAGGTATGGGTTTGACACCTCATTAGTAACTAAACATTCTATCTACATAGCACAGGACATAAACCAAGAGGAGCCATCATCATTTGAAGAGGCCAAAGCAAAAACAGAATGGAAGCATGCAATGAAGGAAGAGATTGAAGCACTCGAGGAAAACAACACTTGGGATTTGGTGCCCAAGACTTCATCCATGAAGGTAATAGGCTCAAGATGGGTCTATAAACTCAAGAAGAATTCTGATGGTTCAATTAACAGGTATAAGGCAAGGCTTGTGGCAAAAGGCTTTGCACAAACTTAGGGAATTGATTATGAGGAGACATTCTCTCCTGTGGCAAAGATGCCTACTATTAGGGTTTTGCTTAGTATTGCCTCTTCCAAGAATTGGAAGATACTTCAACTAGATGTGAAGAATGCATTCTTGAATGGTTGGATAACAGAAGAGGTATATATGGCACAACCACCTGGTTTTGAGAGTCAAGTTTATCCTGATTATGTGTGTAAACTTAACAAAGCATTGTATGGTCTCAAGCAAGCTCCAAGAGCTTGGAATTTCAGGCTTGTTTCATTCTTGCAGGACAAAGGCTTTCAACCAAGCAAGGCAGATCCTTCACTCTTTATTAAAAAGAGTAATTTTGAGGTCATCTATCTATGTGTATATGTAGATGATATTATATTGACAGGAAATGATGCAGATGGTATGAAGAAGATCAAAGATCAGATGAGAGAAGAGTTCAAGATAAGTGATTTGGGTTCACTTACCTACTTCCTAGGTTTGGAAGTTGTCTACAAAGATCATGGTTTGTTTCTCACTCAAAGGAAGTACATTAAGGACATGTTGGCAAAATTCAAGATACAAGATTGTAAGATTGCAGGTACTCCAATGGAGGTCAATCACAAATTGAGCTCACATGAAGGTGAACTCATAGAGGACATCACATCATATCAAAGTCTAATGGGTAGTCTCAACTATGCCACATTGACAAGAGTAGATATATGTTACAGTGTGAGTGTGCTAAGTCAATTTATGCACACACCAAGGAAACCACATATGGATGCTGCCAAAAGGATTCTCAAGTATCTCAAAGGAACCATAAATGAAGGACTTTATTATCCTTATGTATCTGATTTAGGTTTGAAGCTATTTTCTGATGCAGATTGGGCTGGCTCCAAGGAAGATAGAAGGAGCACTTCAGGTTATCTTACCTTTGCAGGTTCAAAGCTTATTTCATGGTCATCCAAGAAGCAACCCACAGTTGCTCTCTCTTCTACTGAAGCTGAATATAGAGGTCTTGCCATAGCTACACAGGAAGCTATGTGGATGAAGACATTGTTCAAAGATCTTGGATTGGAGTTTGGAACTCCAACTATTTTTTGTGACAATATGAGTTCTATTCATTTGGCTGCTAATCCTATTTTTCATGCAAGGACTAAACATATTGAAGTTCATTATCACTATGTACGAGAGAAGGTTCTAAGCAAAGAGATTCAAATATCATATGTGTCCACTCATCAACAATGTGCAGATATTCTAACCAAAGCATTGGATGGTACAAAGCTTTGCAAATTCAAGGCTATGATTGGTTTGCAGGTAATCTTGGAAGATTGAAGACCTCAAGCATACTTGGCTTGAGGTGGAGCTGTTGGAGCAAGTCTATGACAAGCCTAAGTATTGGCTTGAGTCTCACAAAGTCATTAAAGAAGCTTCAAAATGAAGACTATGTAAAGTTCACTTGTGAACTACCTCTTGTAACTTTTGAAGAGTTTACTTAATGTAAAAGTAAGAGAATCTTAAGTGGTTGAGCCCACATGATCAAGAATGGAAAGAGGAGCCACGAATTCGTGATTTGTGGTAGGTAGAGAATCAAATCAATCATTGATTGATTGGAGAGTGATTGAGGGAAGTTAGCCTCCCAAACTCAACTATAAATAGATGGCAGTTTTAGTCGTGGTTAGAGAGATCTATGTGAAGACCTCCAAGAGCTGAGCTTTATGCCATATCAAGGTGTGATTACAAGGCACACATATGTATCAGTAAGTCATTGTATTGTACAAGCAATATACTTTCATTTTCATGATTATTTGAGTTCATCTTTCCATGTTCTTGTGATGTGTACTACTCACTGCCATTACTTCAGTTTTTCTCAGTCAGCTTGCAGAGATTGTTTCTCTGCACTTGGTTCATCATTTTCAGTGATTTAACTTGGTAAAGTTAGCTCTATAAGGCTACTATATGCTCACAAATTTTCATGTCATTTGGATGTTGGAATCTTCAGTTATGTTCATTTGAAGTCAACAGGGTATGTTCATCTTCACTTCTCTGTCAGGTACCCGACTTTTTCAGTCATCTTGTCAGAGTCATTTCTCAGTTTTTACTCATCCAAATTCAGTGATTTCAAGCTTGTTGGATTCAGCGTACTGTCTAGTATAAGCATACAAATGTTCATGATCATTGGATTCTTACATCTTGAGTTATGGTAATTTTTCTACTCACTGGTCTATTTCTGTAGCAGCCCGTGAAAATCGGGATGATGTCATCACTTGTTAAAAGTCATTCTCAGTGTGTGGTTTGTTATTTTTTATGAGATTACTCTCTAAAGTTAGCTCTTTAAGCTACCTAGCCTTCCCCAAGTGGAATTAATCTAATTGCTGCTGTGCTCAGAGAATTATGTAAAACACTGGACAGGTGTATCAACCAAGAATAGCAAGTTTTCACCTCTGAGCTAACTCCAACTTATCTGTTTTGATCTATCTTTTTGAGAGTGATCTTCCAAGGTACATAGGGTGTCTAATACATCCATTGGCAAGCTAAAAGGGCCCACCATCTACTCCTGGAGTTCATTTGGCTGGTGTAGAGCAAAGATTTTGCAACACCTCTTCATCTTCAACACATACCTATCCATCTCTTCACAAGTGTTACTTTATAGATACATTTACATCATTCATCTCTCTGCTCACTGACTGTCTACTCCAAAGTCTGTCAACTTGTCAAGGGCATATCTCAGTCAATACTCCACCAAATTTAGTGATTCAAAGCTTGTTGGATTCATCTCAAAGTCCTCTACATGCTGACAAAGTTTGAAGTGATTTCATTCAGCCAATTCAGAGAAATCGTCGTCGACGTTCTCACTAGTCTACTTCTACTACAGCCCTAAAAAGTCGGGGGTATAGTTAATTTTGCTAAATCAATTTCTCTGAGTATAGTTTGTCATTTTACATCATTCCACTTGCAAATGGTAGCTTACTAATCTAAGTGAATACTCCTAGAAGGAATTTTATCAATTGCTACTGTGCTGGTTACACTGAGCAAAACATTGAGCAGGTGTCAAGACCAAAATAGAAGGTTTTCTTGAGTTTGTGACTTCCAAAGTAATCTGTTTTTGATTCAATCATTACATACAACATTTCCAAAGGACATAGGCTATTTCTTGGTGTCATTGGGAAGCTAAGGAAGTCTACTAATCAAATCTGAAGCTAAAGAGGGCTGGTACAAAGCAGGTTTAGCAGTACCTACTCAGTTTCCTGGTGCATCCATCCATCTTTCCCAACAGTGGTATCAGAGCAAATAAGGTAAAATGGGAGATGGTTTTCCTTCATTCATTGATAAATTGGACATGAAAAACTATCAAGCTTGTTCTCTAAGGATGAAGACCTACTTGGAAGGAAGGAGTCTATGGATACATCTCAGGAGATGAAGAATTGCCCTCATTCAAAGCAAGAGGATTGCCAACCAAGGAAGAGCAAGAAAAACTCAACACATGGTGTGCAAGGGATGCATTGGCAAGGTCTTATCTACTCAACTCTATATCTGACTTTCTTTTACCTCATATCAGAAATTGTAAGACTTCCCAAGAGACTGGGAAGCCTTGTCATCATATTTTTCCTCCAATACAAGGGCTAGGAAAAATCAGTTGTGGATTGAATTCACAACACTAAGGAAGCAACCTAAGCAAGCTGTTTCAGAATTTGTGCCCAAGATCAAAGATGTTGCAGATCAGTTAGCAAGCATAGGAGAAGAGATTGAAGAGGAACAAATTGTAAGGCACGTTATCAATGGGATCAAGGCTGATGACAAGTGGGAAAGCTTCACCACTGCAATGGATCTCTACATGGACATGCACACTCCAGATCTTACAACTCTCATGGGACAACTATTTACACATGAAGCAAAGCTCACAAAGAATGGAGATACATCCAAAGGTAACAACTCTTCTGCCCTATACACTGATAAGAAGTCTAAGGATAAATGTAAGAGTAAGAAGGTGGAAGATGAAAGCTCTACCTCCCAAGCTAATTATGCAGGGAGAGGTAGATCTTCAAGAGGCAGGGGTAGAGGAGGTAAGCAAGGTAGGGGGAGACCCTATAATTCATCACCATGTAACATTTGTGGTTTATCAAATCATACCACAGATGAGTGTTACAGGAATTACAAAAATCAGAGAGGAAGAGGCTACCAAAGAGGTGGATACTCTCAGTCTAGAGGAAGGTTCAACCATCACCAAGGCCACAACAACAATTATAACAACAACTACAACAACAATTATAATGGCAACTACCAAGGAGGATTCAGAAACAGAAAGGACTACAACAACTACACAGACGAGCAGGATGACTCTCTCTTGATCATGAACATGACTTCAAAGTCAGGTACAAATGATGATCACTTATTTTATATTGATTTAGGGTGTTCAAATCATGTGGCTAGTAATGTGGCACTACTCTCTGATCTTGAGGAACCAAAAGGTAAACACCAAGTCCAAACAGGTGATGATACAAAGCATTCTGTAATTAAAGTGGGAAATGTGAAAACTAGTGATGGTAATCAGAATTTGTTGAGCAGGGTACTTTATGTACCAACAATTACAAAGAACTTAATCAGTGTTGGTCAGATTGTAGAGAAAGGGTTGCAGGTCAGATTCAATCAATATGGCGCATTTGTGGAGGACCCAAGACATGGATTCAAAAGGATAGCTAAAGGAGAAAAATCAGGTAGACTTTTCACTTTTGAGTTGGAAGATACAAAGAACATTGCATTATACAGTTATAAAGATCAAACACTTTCAGAGCTTGAGATTTGCCACAAAAGATTAGGGCACATAGGAGAAAGGACCTTGAAGCAAATATGCAGGGACCAATGTGTGCTTGGGATACCTAATGTATCCAAGCAACATATGATTTACAAGTGTGGTGCTCGTCAATTTGGTAAGTCTCACAGATTACCCTTCTCCAAGAAAGGATATATGCATGAAGACTATCTAGAGCTTGTACACATAGATGTATGGGGACCTAGCAAAGACCCCTCAATTCAGGTTCAAGGTACTATGTGTCTTTTATTGATGACTATAGCAGATGGACTGTGTTATACTTTATGAAGCACAAGGATGAGGTGTTTAATTGTTTTAAGAAATATCTTGCATTAGTTGAAAATCAGACAGGAAGGAATTTGAAGAGGCTAAGGTCAGATGGAGGAGGTGAATACTTCTCCAATGAATTTGAGGACTTCTTGCAGGACAGAGACATCAAAACGGAAATAACCACAAGGTACTCTCCTGAACAGAATGGGGTAGCTGAAAGAAGAAATAGGTTAATTGTTGAGACAACTAGATCTATGCTTAATGAGAAGAAATTACCTAACTATCTATGGGCAGAGAGTGTTTCTACTATTACCTATCTCATAAACAGGTTACCATCAAAATCACTTGATAGTATGACACCCTATGAAGCTTGGCATGGTAAGAGACCATCATTAGATCATTGCAAATTTTTGGATGTGTAGCATATGTACACATACCTTCACAGGTAAGAGGAAAGCTAGATCCAAAGGCTGAAAAATGTATTTTCATTGGATATGATTTAAATCAAAAAGGTTAGAAGTTTTATAACCCTAACAATAAGGGATTTATGGTAAGTAGAGATGTGATCTTTGATGCGAATGATTCTTGGTATGAGAATGAATGCAGGAAGGTCAAACTACCCTATGATTTGGAAGAAGAATTTCCAAAACTCACAAAGGAGGAACCTACTCAGGATGGAGAGTCAAGCTCAGATGATGAAGATACAATCAACCTTGAAGAGTTCAAGGCATGGAAGTCCAAAGGCAAAATGAAGATGAAGAAGCTTGAGGACATACCAGAATCTTCAACTCAATCAATCAGAAGGTCTCAAAGAGAAAGCAAAAAACCTATCAGATATGGGTATGATACATCTCTTGTTACTAAACACTCTATTTATCTTGCAAAGGATTTGTCAAATGAAGAACCAGGTTCATATGAAGAAGCAATCACAAAATCAGAATGGAAAGAAGCTATGGATGAGGAGATTGAAGCACTCAAGGAGAGTGATACATGGGAATTAGTACCCAAGAAGGACTCCATGAAGGTAATAGGATCCAGATGGATCTATAAGTTGAAAAGAAATTCTGATGGCACAATTAACAGGTACAAGGCCAGACTAGTAGCCAAGGGTTTCGCACAAACCCAAGGCATTGACTATGAAGAGACATTTTCTCCTATGGCCAAGATGCCAACAATCAGAGTGTTGGTGAGTGTGGCTGCATCAAAGAATTGGAACATGTACCAATTGGATTTCAAGAATGCTTTCTTCAATGGATGGATCTCAGAAGAGGTTTATATGTCACAACCTCCTCGCTATGAAGACCCTAAGAAGGTAACTTATGTTTGCAAATTAAAGAAGGCTTTATATGGATTGAAGCAAGCACCTAGGGCATGGAATTACAGGCTAACTACATACCTCCAAGACCAAGGTTTTGTCATGAGCAAGGCTGACACTTCTCTGTTCATTAAGAGATGTAATTCAGAGGTAATCTATCTCTGTGTTTATGTTGATGACATCATCATTACAGGTAATGATGTCAGTGGAATCAGAAATATCAAAAGCCAAATGATGAAGGAGTTCAAGATCAATGATCTTGGATTATTGAAGTATTTTTTGGGACTTGAATTATTTTACACTAATTCAGGGATATACATTACTCAGAAGAAGTATGTACAGGACATGTTGAAGAAATTTCACTTGCAGGATGCTAAAGCAGCAACCACTCCAATGGAGGTGAACCTAAAGCTAAGTGCCCATGAAGGTGATGAAGTCCAAGACATTACAGGTTATCAAAGTATGGTAGGTAGCTTGAACTATGCTACTCTAACAAGAATTGATATTGCATATGGAGTTAGTGTGCTAAGTCAATTTATGCACAAACCAAGGATACCTCATTTAGAGGGTGCCAAAAGGATCTTGAAGTATCTCAAGGGTACACAGAACCATTGTTTGTATTTTCCTTACACTTCAGATATTGATATAAAAGTTTATTCAGATGCAGATTGGGCAGGATGCAAGGATGATAAGAGAAGCACTTCATGATACATTTCTTTTGCAGGTGACAAACCAATTTCATGGTCTACAAGGAAGCAACCAACTGTTGCATTGTCTTCTACAGAGGCAGAATATAGAGGGCTAGCTAATGCCACTCAAGAAGCAATTTGGATTAAGCTTTTGTATACAAAATTGGGCCTATATACTAGGCCTCCAATTATCTTTGGAGATAATACAAGTTCTCTTCGCCTTGCAGCTAATCCTATCTATCATGCCAGAACAAAACACATAGAAGTACATTATCATTATGTGAGAGCGAAGTTGCTAAGCAAGGACATTCAGCTGACTTATGTGTCAACCAACATGCAATGTGCAGATTTGGTGACTAAAGCTTTGGATGGAACCAAACTTTGCAGGTTCAAATCTATGATTGGATTACAGGATATACTTGAAGATTGAGGATGAAGACTTAAGCCAAAATGTTTGGCTTGAGGGGGAGTTGTTGGTGTAAATTACAAGCCTACGCATTTGGCTTGGAAGATATCATGAAGACTATACATGCATGAAGAACCATAAGAACATATCCTAGTGATTACTTACTACTTTACCTCATTGTAAAAGTCAATTTGACTTAGAATCTTTTGTAATCACATACCCAAATGAGTCGTGGAAAAGTTAGTTCATTTGATTGAGAGAATATCTCCAAACTTTTAGAAGCTTGATTAGAAGGAGCCAAGAATTTGAATTTGAATTCAAATTCTTAGTCATCACATATAAAAGTGATGAAAAAAGTCGTGGTTAGTGAGATCGCTCCCGAGCTTCATTCTACTGTCATTGAGTGTGTGTAAGGACTACTCCATAGCCTACACCTCTCTACACCATTAGGCAATGCTAGTCTTGCCAATGGGATTGTAGACAAGTGTTAATTTATAGATACATTTACATCATTCATCTCTATGCTCACTGATTGTCTACTCCAAAGTCTGTCAACTTGTCAAAGGCATATCTCAGTCAATACTCCACCAAATTCAGTGATTCAAAGCTTTTTGGATTCAGCTCAAAGTAATCTACATGTTGACAAAGGTTGAAGTGATTTCATTCAGCAAATTCAGAGAAATCGTCGTCGAGGTGCTCACTGGTCTACTTCTACTACAGTCCTAAAAAGTCAGGGGTATAGTTAATTTTGCTAAATCAATTTCTCTGAGTATAGTTTGTCATTTTACATCATTCCACTTGCAAATGGTAGCTTACTAAGCTAAATGAATACTCATAGAAGGAATTTTATCAATTGCTACTGTGGTGGTCACACTGAGCAAAACATTGAGCAGGCATCAAGACCAAAATAGAAGGTTTTCTTGAGTTTGTGACTTCCAAAGTAATCTGTTTTTTATTCAATCATTACATACAACATTTCGAAAGGACATAGGCTATTTATTGGTGTCATTGGGAAGCTAAGGAAGTCTACTAATCAAATCTGAAGCTAAAGGGCTGGTACAAAGCAGGTTTAGCAGTACCTACTCAGTTTCCTGGTGCATCCATCCATCTTTCCCAACATGACAGTCATGTGTGCTACAATGTCATCCATGCGGTGTAAGCAGGGGAACCAGTGGTGAATTGTGGTCATCATATATCCAACTGTAGGGGGCTCGTAGGGTGGAGTGAATTAAGGATAATCAAGCCAATCGTGGCACTGCTTATTATTTTGAACTTTGATGGTGAATGCCTTCTAGGAGCAGCATCGTGGCATAGGTCCCCAACATGGGTTGTACTTCAAATGCAATGGTGCCTTGACCCAAGTGTGCATCATCTCTATATATTGTTGTAGCAACTCCTGGCGCCAATTCAGTTGAAAAATTTTACCTTTTTGCACTTTGGATGGCACGTCGTCAGGCTTGAACTGAGTTGCATGGGTTGGTTTCTTTCCGGTTTCTTTTTCAATGGTCAAATGATATTCAGCCATCAACATGAAGTATGGTTTTTATTGAAGCTTGTGGGTGGAGATGTACCTTCGAGGGCGAGGTGGGAGAAATAAGGCGATTGTAATATGCGTTCCTTGATCATGGCCATGGCATGGAGCTATGCCTTGATGCGTGCAGAGTGGGTTTTACCAAGTTCTTCCATTGTCTTAAGCCATGTGGATGTAGGAAGTTCAAAAGTGTATTGGCCTTCTGTTGTGACATGTCCACCTAGTATTGGTTGTGGTTCATAGGCCTCTTTGTATGTTTCCTCCACCGATATAGAAACAATTTCTTCTTCAGCCAGAATTTTGAGTGGGGAATCTAGCCTAGGAGGCTCGGAGTGAGCTTCAATCTGTGCTTGAAGATCGAGTACCTACGCTCGTAAAGTATTGAGTTCCTCGAGAAGCTCCGGGGGGTGAACTCAGGGTGCTCAAATCATGTGGCTGGCAATGTGGCACTACTCTCTGAACTTGAGGAGCCAAAAGGTAAACATCAAGTCCAAACAGGTGATGATACAAAGCATTCAGTAGTTAAAGTTGGAAATGTTAAGACTTGTGATGGTAATCAGAATTTGTTGAGTAGGGTACTCTATGTACCAACCATTACCAAAAATTTGATGAGTGTTGGTCAGATTGTGGAGAAAGGTTTGCATGTCAGATTCAATCAATATGGAGCATATGTGGAGGACCCAAGACATGGGTTCAAGAGGATTGCTAAAGGAGAAAACTCAGGTAGACATTTCACTTTTGAGTTGGAAGATACAAAGAATATTGCACTATACAGTTATAAAGATCAAACACTTTCAGAGCTTGAGATTTGGCACAAAAGGTTAGGGCACATAGGAGAAAGAACCTTGAAACAAATGTGCAGGGAACAAGGTGTGCTTGGGATACCTAATGTATCTAAGCAACATATGATTTACAAGTGTGGTGCTTGTCAATTTGGTAAGTCTCATAGGTTACCCTTCTCCAAGAAAGAATATATGCATGAAGACTACCTAGAGCTTGTACACACAAATGTTTGGGGACCTAGCAAAGACCCGTCAGTCTCAGGTTCAAGGTACTATGTGTCTTTCATTGATGATTATAGCAGATGGACTGTATTATACTTCATGAAGCACAAGGATGAGGTATTTAATTGTTTTAAGAAATATCTTGCATTAGTTGAAAATCAGACAGGAAGGAATTTGAAAAAGCTAAGGTCAGATGGAGGAGGTGAGTACTTCTCCAATGAATTTGAAGACTTCTTGTAGGATAGAGGCATCAAAAGAGAGATAACCACAAGGTATTCTCCTGAACAGAATGGGGTAGCTGAGAGAAGAAATAGGTTAATTAATGAGACAGCTAAATCTATGCTTAATGAGAAGAAGTTACCTAACTATCTATGGGCAGAGAGTGTTTCTACTGCCACTTACCTCATAAACAGGTTACCATCTAAGTCACTTGATGGTATGACACCCTATGAAGTATGGCATGGTAAGAGACCATCATTAGATCACTGCAAAATATTTGGATGTGTAGCATATGTGCACATTCCTTCTCAGATAAGAGGTGAGCTAGACCCAAAGGCTGAAAAATGCTTTTTTATTGGGTATGATTTAAATAAAAAAGGTTATAGGTTTTATAATCCTACCAATAAGGGATTTATGGTAAGAAGAGTGTGATCTTTGATGAAAATGATTCTTGGTATGAGAATGAATGCAGGAAGGTTAAACTACCCTATGATTTGGAAGAGGAATTTCCAAAACTTGCAAAGGAGGAACCTACTCAGAATGAAGCCTCAAGTTTAGATGATGAAGACACTATCAATCTTGAAGAATTCAAAGCATGGAAGTCCAAAGGCAAAATGAAGATGAAGAAGCTTGAAGACATACCTGAATCTTCAACTCAATCAATCAGAAGATCTCAAAGAGAAAGCAAGAAACCTATCAGATATGGGTATGATACATCTCTTGTTACTAAACATTCGGTTTATCTTTCCAAAGATTTGTCAAATGAAGAACGAGGATCATATGAAGAAGCAATAACCAAATCAAAATGGAAAGAAGCTATGGATGAGGAGATTGATGCCCTCAAAGAAAGTGACACATGGGAGTTAGTAGCCAAGAAGGATTCTATGAAGGTAATAGGATCTAGATGGATCTATAAGTTGAAAAGAAACTCAGATGGAACAATTAATAGGTACAAAGCCAGATTGGTAGCCAAGGGTTTTGCACAAACCCAAGGCATTGACTATGAAGAGACATTTTCTCTTGTGGCCAAGATGCCAACAATCAGAGTGTTGGTAAGTGTGGATGCATCAAAGAATTGGAACATGTACCAATTGGATGTCAAGAATGCTTTCTTGAATGGATGGATTTCAGAAGAAGTTTATATGTCACAACCTCCTCGCTATGAGGACCCTAAGAAGGTAACTTATGTTTGCAAATTAAAAAAGGCTTTATATGGATTGAAGTAGGCACCTAGGGCATGGAATTAGAGGTTAACTACATACCTCCAAGACCAAGGTTTTATCATGAGCAAGGTTGACACTTCTCTGTTCATTAAGAGAAGTAATTCAGAGGTAACATATCTCTGTGTTTATGTTGATGACATCATCATTACAGGTAATGATGTCAATGGAATCAGGTATATCAAAAGCCAGATGATGAAGGAGTTCAAGATCAATGATCTTGGTTTTTTGAAGTATTTTCTAGGGCTTGAATTAGTCTACACTAGTTCAGGGATATACATTACTCAGAAAAAGTATGTACAGGATATGTTGAAGAAGTTTCAGTTGCAGGATGCTAAAGTAGCAAGCACTCCAATGGAGGTAAACCTAAAGCTAAGTGCCCATGAAGGTGATGAAGTCAAAGACATTACAGGATATCAAAGTATGGTAGGTAGCTTGAACTATGCTACTCTTACAAGAATTGATATTGCATATGGAGTAAGTGTGCTAAGTCAATTTATGCACAAGCCAAGGATACCTCACTTAGAGGCTTCCAAGAGAATCTTGAAGTATCTCAAGGGTACACAGAACCATGGTTTGTATTTCCCTTACACTTCAGATATTGATATCAAAATTTATTCAGATGCAGATTGGGCAGGATGCAAGGATGATAGGAGGAGCACTTCTGGATATATTTCTTTTGCAAGTGACAAACCCATTTCATGGTCTTCAAAGAAGCAACCTACTGTTGCTTTCTCTTCCACAGAGGCAGAGTATAGAGGATTGGCTAATGCCAAACAAGAAGCAATTTGGATTAAGCTTTTGTATACAGAATTGGGTTTGTTTACTAGGTCACCAATTATCTTTGGAGATAATACAAGTTCTCTTCACCTTACAGCTAATCCTATATATCATGCTAAGACCAAACACATAGAGGTCCGTTATCATTATGTGAGAGAGAAGTTGATAAGCAAGGACATTCAACTTACCTATGTATCAACCAACATGCAATGTGCAGATTTGTTGACTAAAGCTTTGGATGGAACAAAACTTTGCAGGTTCAAATTCATGATTGGATTGCAGGAAATACTTGAAGATTGTAGATGAAGACTTAAGCCAAAATGTTTGGCTTGAGGGGGAGCTTTTGGTGTAAGTTGCAAGCCTACACATTTGGCTCAAAGGATGCATTAAAGTCCACACATATATGAAGAAGCATAGGAACATATGCTAGTGGTTAATTACCACTTTACCTCATTGTAAAAGTCAAATTGACTTGGAATCTTTTGTAATCACCTACCAAAGTGAGTCGTGGAAAAAGTAGTTTATTTGATTGAAGTAATATCTCCAAGCATTTATGAGCTTGATCATAGGGAGCCAAAATTTAAATTTGAATTCAAATCTTTGTTCATTACATATAAAAAGTGAACATGAAAAGTTGCGAGGAGAGAGAGATCATTCCCGAGCCTCATTCTACTGATTTTGAGTGTGTGAGGACTATACTATAGCCTACACCTCTCTACACCATTAGGCAATGTTGTTCATGCCAATGGGATTGTATAAAAGTGTTCATTAATAGATACATTTACATCATTTATCTCTGAGTTCTCTGTTAGTCTACTCAAAAGTCTGTCAA
>CM035442.1:20849649-20859649 GCA_020310875.1 Ceratopteris richardii | reverse complement strand
CATGATGCAGACAATTGGTATTTGTATGGAAGAAGAAGTGGTGGACAACCCAAAAGAAGCAGACCTATTTGAAGGCACATATTTATATGAAGATGAAAACATGTTGGCTTGGCTCCATGCAGAAGACCCATCTTTCTGCTATGGAATTTTTCCAAACTCAAGTAGAGAGGAAGCATTTGAAGAATCAAAGGATATCATTCAGGTTATTGATTCGAGTAAAACAGTCTCAGTCAAAGACCATGACAAAGAGACGAAAAGCAAAGCCCTTAAGTGCAGCAGTGATGAAGCTACTCCAATTTATATGTCAATGGCCACTTTTTTATGGCTACTGGTATGGATATCATCTGTTGTGTCAATTTTTTTGATAGTGAGTGCAGGGCTTTACAAGAATGTGGAAGAAGTACCTGCAGGTCTTTGGAAACAGAGGGTTCGATTTGATGAAGAAGATGGAATAGTGAAAATGAAATTTTGTAGATTAAGTCATAATGTGGCTGAAACAAAGATACCAAGGATGCAGTATGAAGGAGATAATATTTTTTTGAAGGATTTAGGATACCCCTATCAGATCATTAGTGTGCCCAACAAGAAGCTAAAACAAATGAAATGCAATACAATTGGAGATTATGGAGGAGTTTCTCAGGGTCAACATATAAAGATCATGGCTGAAGGCCTATCATCAAGCCAACTCAAGATTTATGGATCACCTGGAACCTGCAAAATTTATCCAGGTTGTACATAGCCCTCTCATTTCATTTTTGCTTAAGTTTTAGTATTTTTCTTTATCCATTTCATGCTTGTTTCTTGAGTTTTGAGCAAGTTTAGCAGCCATTTCATAAACTTTGCAAAGGTACATTTTTTGGAATTTTTAGGAATTTTTTTCGAAATTTTTCAAGCATTTTTTAAAATTTTTCTAGCATTTTTCTCCTTGTTCAAGTGTCTTTTTCTTGCCAAATTGGAGGAGTAAAGGAAGCTCTCTCTGGGTATGAGTGAAAAAACTGGCTTAAACCTATAGGAATTTTTTTCAGAATTTTTTGAAGATTTTTTGGATTTTTTTGCCATTTTTTTGCCATTTTTTTGGATTTTTTATGTATTTTTCTTCAGTTTTTTGCATAATTTATTATTTAAAAAAAAAAGCCCCCCCCCCCCCTCGGCGTTTTGTTTTTTCCCAAATAAAAAGAAAAAAAAAAATCCCCCCCCCCCTACCCCCCGTTCTGACACATCCCCCACCCCCCTCCCCCCACCGACCAACCACCCCCCACCGACCAACCCCCCCCCACCCATTCATTTTATTTTATTTTATTTTATTTATTTTATTATTTTTTATTTTTTATTTTATTTTTTTATTTTCTTTGATTATTTATTTTCTTCATTTTTTATTTTCTTTTTATTTTTTTATTCTGTCTGAGTGTTCACCAAAAAAAAAAGAGGGACGACCATTTTTTATTTTAATAAATACTTATATTTTAATATTATATTTTATTTTATTTTATGGCTCAAAGCTTTTGGTTCTCGATCGTGCCTGAGTTGGCCGTTTTTTACAAAAATGGAGTCATTTTCATGTTTTTTGGCACCTCTCGAATCAGCTTTTGGCTTTATTTTTCCAAATTCCAACTTTTTCTCTGAGTTTTGGTCAAAACCCACATGTTTTGAACACATTTATCACATGTTTTTATTTCACCACATTGTCCACATGGTCTATTCTCACCTTGTCTTACCTCATGTTTCATAATCTCCCACATGCACCCTCTGTAGCTCTACTGTTTGATCATTTTCACCCCCTCCAGACCCCATCATCATACTCCCATGCCCTCCCTTTACCAATATGCCCAACCACATCCTTAACCCTCCCTATCCCTTCGATCCCCGCCCCTCTTTTGTGGTTGAGATGGATGCGAGTGGATTTGCTATAGGAGCGATTCTAGTACAGGATGGTCGACCAGTAGCTTTTGAGAGCAAGGAACTAGAACCGGCTTAGAAGAATTACTCCGCCTATGAGAAGGAGTTGTATGCAATAGTCCATGCTTTGAAGAAGTGGCGTCATTATTTATATGGTGCCAAAGTCACAATAGTGTTTGATCAAGAGAGCATTAAGTGGCTCTCTAATCAAACAGACCTTAAAGGTCCTAAGGCCCGATGAGCAGAGACCCTTCAGGAGTTTGATTATGAGCTTAGGTATAGGAAGGGAAAGTTTAATGTAGTGGCTGATTCACTTAGTCGCATGCCTATGCTCAATGGACTGAGTTTTACTCAAATCACTAGTGAGCTACTTGAGTCCATTAAAGGAAAATGTAGGCTTGATCCTACATATTCTGAGATTTCGGAAGCCATAGAGAATGGGGATCGTGATATACGGGTTTCCAGTGAGGATGGAGTATCGACGGGTACTCAAGAAGGATTCAAGTGGAAGAATTAAAGTGTCCATGATGGATATCTATTATATAAAGGTAAGATGTGTGTCCCTAGAGATACTGAGATGAGACGGCATATTTTATATGAGTGTCATGACACACCTAGTGTGGGATACCCAGGAGTTAACAAGACTTATGATCTTGTTAAGAGGCATTTTTATTGTCCTGGACTTCATAAGGACGTCGTAGAGTATGTGCTTAAGTGCAACAAATGCCAGGTCAACAAAGCTGAGAGGTTGAGGATTGGAGGACTACTCCACCCATTGGATATTCCTAATGGGAAGTGGGAGAGTATCTCCATGGACTTTATAGTCAGATTACCTAAGACACAGAGAGGGCATGACTCGGTCTGGGTAATTGTGGATAGGTTAACCAAAATGGCTAGGTTTATTCCGACACGTACTACAGTGAAGACACCTGAGTTGGCTAGACTCTTTGTAGAGAACCTATACCGGTTATATGGTCTTCCTTTAGACATAGTTTCTGATCGGGCTAGGAAGTTTACTAGCCACTTTTGGAGAGCGGTCTTCAAAAGGTTGGATACGAAACTTAGCATGAGTACGGCCGAGCATCCACAGTCAGATGGGCAAACAGATTCGGTTAACCAAATCCTAGAGGATATGCTTCGAGCATATGTGAATGAAAGGCAAACTAATTGGGAAGATTATTTACCTATAGTAGAGTTTGCATATAATAGTGCTAAGCACTCTTCCACTGGGCATAGTCCATTTATGCTTATGTATGGGTTTCAGCCAAGAGCCCCTTATGCAGTCGGTTTGCAAAATGATAAAGTGCAAGCTGCAAAGGACTTCTTGGAAGAGATGAACGATATGCTTAGACTTGCTAAGGACAGCATTAGGACAGCTCAGGTTAGAGCTAGAGCCTATGCTGACCCTCAAAGGAGAGATATCAACTTTGAGGTAGGAGAACAGGTCTATCTTAGAGTTCCATCTAGATCTGAAACCATGAAGATGGGACCTTGTCCAAAACTATCTCCTAGGTATTGTGGACCTTTCCAAATACTTAAGAGAATAGGAGAGATGGCTTACCAGCTCCAACTTCCAGCGAATAGTCAAATCCATCCAGTTTTTCATGTTAGCTGGCTTAAGAAAAGGCTAGGTGAATCTGATGACCTCATTCCAGATAGTGAGGTAGTAGAGCCTATTTCTGTTCAATCTATTCCACATGAGCCCCAGAGCATACTACGCACTCGTGAAAAACGGACCAGAAGTCACTTGTATAAAGAGTGTCTAGTAAAGTGGAAAGATGGTTCAGAAGACAGTGCCACATGGGAGCGGGTTAGCACCCTTCAGAGACGGTTTCCCAATTATAGACTACCCTCCCAGGAGTCTTTTTAAGGGGAAGGATATGGGAAAACAACACGGAGACAGGACCATGTATGAGGACAAAAATGGAATTAAGGGGAAGGAAATGTCACATGGAGTATCTAATATGAATAGGACTTTGAGGTGAGACCCTCCTCTTGTTCATATTAAGTGAGATACTCATATGAGTGCCAAGTGGCACCCATTGGAGGAGCTCTGACTATGACCCATTTTGGGAAATTAGAGTGAGAGTAAATATGAAATACTACCACGCGGTTGGGTGGTTGAGGTATCAAATATATCCGTGCGTCTGAGTTAGGACATCTAATGGCCTTGAATGGTGCGCAGAGGAAGACGACAAAATTGGGGGTTTCATTGCAGTTGACAGGCACAAAATGTCCAAATTACCTACATAGATGTTATGATAGTGCCTTCAGAGGCCCGAAAACCCTCAAATCTGAATTTCATTAACGCCCTAAAGTACACACACCAATTTTGGTGCAATAATGATATTAATATGGGAAGGGTTTTGACAATGCCCTAAAGAAAATGGAGATATAGTGTGATAACAATTGTTGGAGCTAGAGGACTATGGAGGCACACAAGCAACACAAGGAAGAGGAAGAAGCTTGGATCACAACACGAAATTGAGTGTACTAGAAAGTGAAATGTATAAAGATAAGTAACCTATTAGGTTTATAGGCTTATATTCAAGTGGGGCAAAGAAAAAACCTCCCAAAGAGGGAAACAAGTGCCTCAATGATCCTAAGTTTGTTCACACACATCATTATGGAAACATATCAACAACAGTTTTGAGAATGTATGGGGCATATTTCCAACATGTTAAGAAAGTTCAAGTACATTTTGATCACAGTATTTGGATTATTGTTATATCTTGGATAAGGATACCTAATAATTCTTAGTACATATATGTGAGAAAAGTATTCAATTTTAGGATAGATAATAGAGCATAGTTAAGCCAATGCTTAAAGATGATATGTTCCCTCTTGAGGTGCAAGAACTATTAGCACTCCCTTTTACATGTAACTAGACAGTATCCATATTTCATTTATGGTAAGGAGGCAATACATCAGATATCTATTTGAAGTCAGAGTTGTTCACAAACCTAAGACTGCCTCAATGGGGCACCATATCTTTAGCACTTTTTTTAGAGAAGATAGACAATTCGGACTTTGCTTTCAATGGATAAACTCATGCATGCCTAGAAAATTCATTGATGAAAGACACAAAGTATAGGTAGCTCCCAAATGAAGTTCTTTGCATATGTGCCTTAAGTTAGGGCAAAGATGACACCATTTTAGATTTATGTAGGAGAAGAAAACTAGAAAAATGTAGATGACCAAAGACTACATGCCAAAGCTTTGCATCTAAGATAGCATGAAAATCATGAACTGCACATGTTGAATCATTCACATATTTGACATAGTCTATGTTCTTATACAACCCATGACATAAAATTCAAGAAGTAATAATGCATCACCATTCGAGAGATCATGAATTGTGCATCTATCATCATCAAAAAATTTGATAATCAACCCAATCTTGGGTGATGTTGAAACTAACAATAAATTTTTCTTGATCCCAACACATATAAGGCATCTGATAATGTTAACAAACTACCCTGAATAGTAGTCGAAATGATTTCTCCAACTCCCATTAGTGGGGTGTTGTTATCGCATTTGATAGTATTCCTTGTAGGGGAAGGCTCAGGTGGAAGTAAAGAAACTACCCTGCAAGGTAATATGTTTGGTTACTCCACTATCAGAGTACTAAACACCTAAGTCTACTATAGACATACATTGCTTATGAGAAGATGCTTCAAAGCTACAAAAAGTATCAAAACCCTATTCTTCATTCTAAACAAGATTAGCAGACTCTAGTTTAGGTGTAGAGGCCTCTGCGACAACCATTTCAACCTCTTTCTTGTTTGTCTCTTGTTAAACCTTAACTGTTTAAAGTTAATTCAACTTGGGTTCTTGGGATGGTTAGGGGTCTGTAAACAGAGGCCTTGTTTGTATTTTCCCAAAACTACAGACTCAAAGTATACTCCTTCACAGACTTCATACATTCACTGTTTTGAATATATTTACCAAAATACTTCAACTCCGCACGGTTATTATGTATGTCTTATTTATCGCGTTAACCTGTTAATCTTACTACTTCATTAAGACTTAATTAATTATTAAGTTTGATCAATAGAATTGACAAGTACTCAGATTACACAGGATTTCAGCAAACTACGCTCCACTGCAGGCTCTCGCCCAGACGAACAGTCAGGCGACTTCAGTTTTAAGTACATTGGCCGCTAGCGACTGTGAATCTTCTTCTAAAACACTTAGTGCATCCCGCGTATTATGGAGATCATTACCTAATGTTGTCATAGCATTTGTCTTATCTACAACTTCTTGCTTCAAACCTATGATGTTTGTGTCCTATTGAGCAATGATACTGTCTTTTTCTGTTAATTGTTCTTGCAGTTGCTGGATTTGAGTATGCAGAGAGTGAATTTCAGCTTTGGCTTCAAGTCTGCCTTGATTCTGTTAATGTGCTCATTTCGTCATTATGTCGGTATATTTCCAATATTGTGTTATGATTAGGGTTCTTATCACATAATTTTTCCAGTGTTTCTACTTAATCTTGTTCTTCTCGCTGTTCGTCGCTATTGTATCTTTGTGTGTTTGCGACCCTTGTGTGCTTTGTGTTATTGTCTGTTTCTGATAGATACTGCCTCTAGAGAAACCATCAACTTTACTTCCTTTTTCTTCCGGTGCATTCACCACGAATGCTTAGCAGTTACCAAAAAACTAGCCAAGCATGAGATTCCTCGTACCCGATTGCCGCACCTTCTCACCCTTCTTCTTCCCGTGATCCAAGCAACACAACCACCCCCTGGAAACACTTTGCTTTTACATGAGGAATCTACGCAGATGATGGAGGAGGATGATGATGAAGACCTGCTACACTTTTTCCAGTGCAAACGCAGATGTATTAGCCCATAGCAAAGACAAATGTAGGATTCAACCACACTTCAAGAGGTTGAACTCTTTCATGATACAGCCACGACGTTACAGGGCACATCGGCATCCTCTTCTCCTAGCAAGCAGCAAGAGCCAGATGTAATCATGGAAGATGTCACTGCAGCCCAACCGCAGAATGAACTGCAACAACTAGATGCTGAGCCTCTGAAGGACACAATGGAAGATACTACTGTTAGTGAGTGTCACCCTTCTTCTCCACCAGCTGCAGACGATCAGGCAGACACAGCCACGCAACCGACCAATAATGAAGAAGCGGTTACCGTTCTGGTGGTGCCTCACAATGAAACTGGAATTGTCTTAGTCTCGACCCCTCTTCTTCCCCTTCCTCCTCCAACCACCATTCTTGTTGATGCCAAAGTTCCTCCCTCTTCGCCTTCACCTGCCATTCGTGAGGCATGGACCAATCTCCTATCCTCTCCCGACTACTCTCCACCATCATCACCTCACCTGCAATCTGTCCCACTATCGCAGCCTATTTCTTCTCTTCGCACCCCGATGATGTTCACTGAATTGGCATCCATGGGCCAATTATTCATTCATTTTTCCCAGCAGCTGCCTCTTCAGATGAAGATGGCCACTCAGACTATCCAACAGGAGCTACAGAGCAAGGTTGATCTTCTAGAAGCAGACATTGCCCCCCTCCAAGAAGAAGTACTTGAAGCCAAAGCTGAAATTCACTCTCTGCATACTCAAATCCAGCAACTGCAAGAATAGTTAATTGAAAAAGATAGTATCATTGCTCAACAGGACACAGACATCACAGGTTTGAAGCAAGAAGTTGGAGATAAGACAGATTCTATGACAGCATTAGGTAATGAGCTATATAATACGCAGGATGCACTCAGTGTTTTAGAAGAAGCTTTGCAGTCTCTAGCGGCCAATGTACTTAAAGCTAAAGCAAAATTGCATAAAGTCAGTGAGCAGCTGTTTCAGAAAGATCAGGAATTGTCTGTTGAAATTGCCGTGAGGATCCAGTTGAAGAAGGAACTTGCAGGTATGCAAAAGGAGAGAGAAGATTTCTACAAAATGATGCAGTTTCAAGCTCAGGAACTCGAGCAAAGAGAAAGTCAATTGGGAGTTCAGGCGGACAGGCTCTTGTGCATTGATGCAAAAGTAGCTAAAATAAAACTACACAGAGAAGTTGCTCTCGCCAATGAATTCTATCTCTAGGAAGCATTTTTGTAGAAGCAGACGGAGTCATTCATAAGCCAGGTCATCGCTGCCAGTTCAATTAGAACTGATGCACAATTGATTGAACCTGCAATTTTGAAGAATATGTTAGATTCATTAAAGCAGAAGATTGCTCACACATTTAAATTAGATCGTTCTATGTATATACAAGTTATCATAGATGAAACCTGACTTATGTATTCACCATTTTTGGGTTTGAGTCCACCATATGTGCCAGTGTGAGCCGCCGGAAAGGAACTCCTAAACTTTGTAACATACCCTGAAAAGTCGAACGCATACTGAAAAGGCGTAGGGCAAAAGTTGTAACTTTTTACAAGTTAATGAAAGAGGAGTCGTGCAAAGCAGAAGGCATCGCATCGCCAGACTGTTCATCTGGGCGAGAGCCTACAGTGGAGCACAGTTTGCCAAAATCCTGTGTAATCTGAGTACTTGTCAGTTCTGTTGATTAAACTTAATAATTAATTAAGTCTTAATGAAGTAGTAAGATTAACGGGTTAACTTGATAAATAAGACGTACACAGTAACCATGTGAAGTTGAAGTATTTTGGTAAATATATTCAAAATAGTTAATGTATGAAGTCTATGAAGGAGTATACTTTGAGTCTGTAGATTTGGGAAAATACAAATAGGGCCTCTGTTTACAGACCACGAACCATCCCAAGAACCCAGAGTTGAATTAACTTTAAACAGTTAAGGTTTAACACTCTTTTGCAAGCACTTTAGGACAACTCTTTATGACATGATCATTTTCCTTACAATACTTGCGAAATACTTGCAAAACTATTTCAAGTTTTCTATTTTCTCGTCATTTTTGTCTTCTTTCTTTGATTGTTCACATTAATAGAATTTTTCTTAATAGTAAATGAGTGCCATTTACCTTTTCCCTTATGCCTAGCTAAGAAATCATGATCTACAACATGCATAATTGACTTGTTTTGCCTTAAATGATCTTCGTGCAACAAAATAGATACTAACTCCTAGAATTTTAAGGCATTTGGATCACCTTTCATCATCAACAAAAGAGAAGAAGAAAAATTGCAATATGAATCTGGAAGAGTTAAGATAAATCTGCACAAGTGATACATCTAGTAAGATTTCACCTATAAAACTCAAGTGCTCATTCAAATATTTGATCTTTGCTGAAAAACTATCGATTGAATCTCCTTCATTCATATGCTCACTCTCCAACTATTTTCAGGGGTAAGAAATCCAAGCCTCTTTTTTTTCCTAGTATAATGTTGTAAGAGTATTCCAAGTATTTTTTGCTATGTTGCAGGAGCAAATGTGAGGGATAATGGCATGTCTAACTAAACAAGCTATCAATGCATGTGCATGTGCATCTATTCCATCCTAAGAAATTTACTCTATAATATGTGCAACAAGATCTACAACATGACTAGGAAATTGATTATCATCATCTTCAACACCATCGACATCCACCTTTAGTCATTGTATTTGTAGGTGTAGTAGGATGTTTTTCAACACCTTGCACAATATTCCACAACCCGTTTCCTACCAATACATTATGCATCATGTTTCGCACAATGGGTAATTAGTACCATCCAACTTATCCTCAATAGCCTATATATGAAATACATTATTTCTTTCATCCATGGCAAGTGAGTGAATACCTTGATGCAAAAAATTGACTACATTTCAAAAGGTTGAATAAAAACACCTTCTCGAGCTCCATGAAACCTATATTAGACTTTGAGGTGCTTGTATTGGTGAACCAAAGTCCGTATATATGTTTGGCACAAAAGGAAAAACTTGCCTGCATAGTCTCTGTGATAGTGCGTTCCAAAGTTGAAAGAAGCTCATATCAAACTTGTGACAAAAGTTTTGCATAAACTTTTGTAGACAAATAACTTACTAAAAATCAATGTTAGATAGACTACGTTAGTTTAATATGAAGTTAGTCCAAGATGAAATCACCAAGTTCATAGTACAACTCGCTAAAATCAATCTCTTGAGTCAAAGCAATGCATAAGAATTGCATCTGAAGTAAGGATTCTTA
>CM035442.1:20742149-20844649 GCA_020310875.1 Ceratopteris richardii | reverse complement strand
GTTTGCTTGACACAAAGCCATTCCACCATCAACGTGCATAAATTGAATGCCCAAATAATGATGCAAATGCCCCAAATCAGACATCTCAAATGAGGCATGCAAATGAGCCTTGAAATCATCAATATGCTTATCATAAGGCCAATGAGCAACATGTCATCAACATACACAACAATGATCAGAAGTACATCATTGGCACGTGTAACATATAAGGTGCTTTAATTTGGACTGTTCTCAAAACCATGTACAATCAGTTAGGCATGTATCTTTTCATACCAAGCACCTGGTGCTTGCTTTAAACCATATAATGCCTTCTTTAACCTACACACCTGGTTTTCATGGCCTTTCTGCACAAAGCCATGGGGCTGAAAAACATACACTTCTTCATGAAAGTCACCATTCAAAAATGTTGTTTTGATGTCCAACTGATGTACATTCCAACCATGATGAGCTGAAAGTGCACAAATGCTACGAACAATAGTCATTCCGCAAGTAGCTTCAAAGGTTTCATCAAAATCAATGCCTCTTTCTTGTGCATAACCCTTTGCAACAAGCCTATCCTTATACCTGTCAACAATTCCATTAGGTTTACGCTTCAGCTTGTATACCCACTTAGTGCCAATGGCCTTTTTGCCAGGAGGCAAGTCACATAAAGACCAGGTACCATTTTTCATGATAGCATGATATTCACATTGCATTGCAGACATCCAATGTTCAGAGTTTTGTGCTTCATCAAATGAAACAAGCTCAGTCTCATCACAGAGACTAGAGGCAACCATAGCATAGCAATCTAATGCAAAAGAAGCACTATGAGAGCCTCAATGAGTATGGTATGATAGAGGTGCGTCTAATTTGTTGTCTCGCAAAGTCTGCACTAGCCATTTTCGCATAGTTTTTGCCTCCTCAATATCAGCTCTCTCATCAACAAGTGCATCATGTAAATTTGCATCAGAAATGGAATGATCTACATCATCACATGAAACCTATAAAGGCTAATAAGTTGCCTCATTAGGACCAGCACTAGACTGTCCACCTGTAAAAAGAGGCAGCAAAGTATCATACATGTCTTTGGAGCTAGCAGATGTCTCCTTCGAACATGGAAGCAAAGGTTGAATAGCATCTTCCACAAATACAACATCACGGCTAACCAAAATGCATTTAGTCTGTGGATGATACAGAAGATAGCCTTTGCTTTCATAACTGTACCCAACAAAAATACATTTCACTGCTTTATCATCCAATTTTTTGTGATGTTGTTCAGGCACTAATGCATATGCCAGACAACCAAAAATATGAAGATGAGCAACAGATGGCTTGCGACCATGCCAAGCCTCATATGGAGTGATAGACTGCAATGCTTTAGTGGGACACTTGTTATGTACATATGTTGCACACATGACAACCTCAAGCCAAAAACTATGTGGTAAAGCCTGACTCTTGACCTTACACCTCGCCATCTCCACGAGTGACATGTTCTTCAGTTCAGCAACTCCATTCTGTTGAGGTGTATACAACACTGTACACTAATGTTTTATCCCACGTTCAGTCAGAAATGCATTAAAGGCAGAATACATATATTCCTCCCCTTGATCAAAATAGATGCCCATTTTACATGCTGACACATTTTTAGCCCAAACCAAAAACTTTTTGAAGCACATAAACACTTCGAACTTTGCTTTCAATGGATGTACCCATGCATGCCTAGGAAAATCATCGATGAAAGACATACTTCCCAAAAGAGGGTGTCTGCATAGAACCACATACATCATTGTCAACAAGCTGCAATCTCTGAGTGGCTCAAACTGAAACATTTTTTGGGAATGAGGAGCCCTACATTTTCCCCAAAATACAGCCTTCACATACATGTTTACCAGGTGCCTCAAGTTTGGGCAGAGACGACACTGTTTCAGAGTTTTGCAGGCATAGCAAACTAGCAAAATGCACATGACCAAAGCGTGCATGCCAAAGCTTTGCATCTTACATAGCTTGAGAATCATGTACTTTACATACCAAATCATTCACAAATTTTTCATAGTCTATGAGCTTATACAGCCCATGATATAAAATGCTAGAAGAAATAATCACATCACCATTTGATAGATCATCAATTGTACATCTGTCATCAGCAAATTTCATAACCAAGCTGTTGAAGCAGGACAATCACCAATTGATGTTTTGATATGGAAATGAAGTCAAGGATTTGAGAAGAGAACAAGTTGTGAAGCATGAAGGAAGGACATATTCAGAAGTTGGAAGATGTGTACACATATGTACATTATTTCAGAGATAGTTCACTTATATCTTTGAGTAGTTATAAATTTATCTATATATACTTTGGAAAATGTCAGGGCAAGTATGAGAGAGCATGAGAATAGAGTAATCAATAGTTGTATGTGTCATTAGACATCTTAGAAGTGAGTCAAGACTCTCTCATCACTCAGTTGTAAATTTCTCAGAAATGAAGAAAATGTTGTGCCTGATATTTTTGAGTTTTCTCCTTCTGTGTTAGATCTTTTGTGAAATGCTTTTGTACAAGTCTAAGTCTATAGGTAATCGACTTCTGTACAAATTTTCAGCTTTCAATTGTGATCAGGCTGAGAGAATTGAGTGTAGGAACATTTGCATATATAAATGAGAAGAAGTGAAGTTACAGGAGGCGCAAAATTCAATACGAATGTTTTGATCAATTCTCCTTCCAGAGTTTAAAGTTTTGAGCAAGAAAGCACTCAATCTTTAAGTTGGAAGGTAAGCTATTTGTGGCTAAAGGCATTTGCAGAAACGGGTTCTAGGTTGAGAGAACCAAAGGTTTAAAGTCATAGGTGTCTAAATCGACTTCTCTGAAGAACAATTTTAGACATAGGTGACTTGTTGAAGTTATTTCTCAAGATCTGCTAAATCTTTTGGAGTGATTTCAACTTGGAGAAGGTGCTCAATCTATAGGCAACACCTTGTACAAAGTTTTATAAAAAACTTTACACATTTGATAAGGCAATGAGTGAATTATGTGCAACAGACTTTTTGTGTAATCTCCTTCTTCACAGTTTGTTCAAGAATTTGACAATTGAGTATTGATCTTCTAAAATTGATGAAGGTTTGAGTTATTCTTGTTATAGAGGTTCTCTAAATACAAGAGTAACTTGTTCTTTTAAAGATTAACACTCTCCATCAATGGTATCAGAGCACGAATCATCAGAATTGAAGGAAGGAGGACCTCGAGTGCTGTAGGTGCAAAGAATTCAACATCTGAAGGTTCAAAAGGTGAAAGCTTGAGGATAAAGCTTGAGAAGAAGGTCATACGACACCAAGGAAGACAAAAGGAGTATTATTCGAAGTAAAGGTACATCTATTACTCATAAAGATTGAAGAATTCAATATACAGGTGAAGAAAGGATGGGAGATTCTCTTCAGATAGAGAAATTGGATAGAGAGAACTATCCAGCATGGTCAATGAGGATGGAAGCTCATCTAATGAGCAAAGACTTGATAGCTTACATTACAGGTGAAGAAGAAAAGCCTCAATTCAGAGATCCTAGTGTTCTAACTAGGGAGGAATTATCAGACTTGAAGAATTGGATGAAGAGAGATGCTCAAGCTAGGAGCATTATCTATATGGCAGTCAATGATTACTTGCTACCTCACATTAGAGGCCTTGAAAGTGCAAGTGATATATGGAATGGTTTGGAGGAACATTTCCAAAATACCACAAAGTCTAGGAAGGCATCCTTGTGGGCAGAATTTACCACATTCAAGAAGAAGGCCTCTCAATCCATCTCAGATTATGTAACCAGAATGAAGGACATTGCAGATGCATTAGGAGCTGTTGATGAAGACATTGAGGCAGATAAATTGGTAAAGCAAATCCTCACAGGTTTGAGAGGTGATGACAAATGGAAGCCATTCATTTTGTCTAGTGAATTATCACTTGATCATTTTACTCCTGACTTAAATCAGTTGCTAGGACATATGTTAACCTTTGAGCAGGATATCAAAGGTGAAGGTGACAAGAGTACAGGTCATGCAATGTACTCAAAGGATAAGAAGAAAAATAGCAAAGGGAAGCAACAAGCAAATGAAGATGAAGGCACAACTAATCAAGCCAACTTCCTAAGAGGAAGAGGAGGTGGCAAAGGTAGAGGAAGAGGCAGGAATAATAAAGATGGAGTGACAGATTGCTGGATTTGTGGTAAGACAAATCACTTAGCTAATGATTGTTGGCATAATAATCAGAGTAATGGTGGATATAATCAGAATTTTAATTCAAGAGGAAGAGGTGGCAGAAATCAAAGAGGTAACTTCAGAGGAAGAGGTAGTAGGGGTTACTTTGGAAGAAATGCAGGTAGAGGATTCCAAAGTCAACAATACAATAATACCTACTACAATTATGCTTCAGATCAGAAGGAGGATTCAACATTGATAATGAATGCAACTTGTGAAAGGCAAAGTGAAGACCAAAGAGTCTTCTACATTGACTCAGGGTGTAGCAATCACCTGAGTGGTAACATAGCATTGATGACTGATTTGGAAAATAAGGTATCTAATCATGTTGTTCAAACAGGTGACAATACAAAGTACAATGTGAAGTCAATTGGATCAATGAAGGCCAATGATGTAAGTACTCTCTTGAGTAAGGTCTTGTATGTTCCTACAATTCCTAAGAATCTGATAAGTGTAGGACAAATTGTTGAAAAAGGTTATGAAGTTAGATTCACTAATGAAGGAGTGTTTGTGGAAGACCCTAGCAATGGGTTTAAACAAATTGTTTCAGGGAAGAAAGAAGGAAGGTTGTTCACATTGAAGATTCAAGGTAATGTTGGTCATGCCTTGTTCACTTATGGAGGACATAAGATCTCTGAGTTAGATCTTTGGCACAAGGGGCTTGGACACTTCAATGAAAGAGGTATCAAAGATATGATTAACAATGGTTCAGTGCTTGGATTGCCTAATGTTGCAGGTCAACATATGACATACAGATGTGACGCATGTCAATTAGGTAAGGCTCATAAGCAATCTTATTCCAAGAATGGTTTTATGTATTCAGAGAAGCTTGAGTTGGTACACACAGATGTGTGTGGACCATCAAAGGATTTCAGTATAAATGGTTCAAGGTACTATGTGATTTATGTTGATGATGCTACCATATGGATCACTATCTATGTGATCAAAGATAAGTCAGAGGTATTCAATACATTCAAACATTATCGTGTGTATGCAAAAAGAATTACAGGTCATAAATTAAAGAGACTAAGGTCACATGGAGGGGGAGAGTATTTTTCTAATGAGTTCAGTGATTACTTGTGGAATGTAGGTATAAAAAGGGAAATCAATTGTAGGTACTCTCCTCAACAAAATGGTGTAGCAGAGAGAAGAAATAGAACTCTTGTTGAGTTTGCAAGGTCAATGATGAAGGAGAAAAATTGCCCAAATTATTTATGGGTTGAGGCTGTAAATACAGCTTCTTATTTGGTCAATAGGCTACCATGTAAAGCTTTGCTGGGTATGACACCATATGAGGCATGGTGGGGTAAGAGACCTACCTTGGATCATTGCAAAGTATTTGGATGTTTGGCATATGCATATGTGCCATCACAATTAAGGCACAAGTTAGAACCTAAAGCTGAAAAGTATGTATTCATTGGTTATGATGATAAGCAGATGGGATATAGGTTGTGGAGTCCATCCACAAAACAAATTATCGTATCAAAAGATGTTACATTTGATGAGCAAGGTACTTGGTATGCAGGTACAATCAATATTAATACAGGTGATGAAGAAGTTGTGAGTCAAAAGAAAGGTAAATCAAAGGTTCAGATATTTGATGAAGAGGAGAATAATGAAGTGCAGGTTGAAGTTGAAGAAATGCCAAGATTTGATCCTAAGTGTGAAGAACCAGAAACCTCAAGGAGTGGAGAACTCAGAAGTTCATCAAGACACAAGTGGCAACCTACAAGGTATAGCTATGACACTTCTTTTTTGGCTACCAAAGATTATGCTTACATGATAAAGGCAGATGAAGATCCTTCCACATATGAAGAGGCAAAAGGTAAGGAAAATTGGGAGAAAGCTATGCAGGAAGAATATGATGCATTAATAGAGAAGCAGACATAAGATTTGGTTCCTAAACCAAATAGTCAGAAGATGATTGGATGCAAATGGGTCTACAAGACTAAGAGGTTTGCAGATGGAAGTCTGTCTAGGTATAAAGCTAGACTTGTTGTGAAAGGGTTTGCTCAGACATATGGTATTGATTATGATGAGACATATAGTCCTGTGGCAAAGATGACAACCATCAGGACACTCATAGCCATTGCTGCATGTAAAGGTTGGAAATTATGTCAATTAGATGTGAAGAATGCTTTTTTAAATGGTTACATTTCAGATGATGTTTTCATGGAGAAACCTCAAGGATTCAGAGATGGAAGGTATCCAGATCATGTATGTAAGCTCAAGAGAGCTTTGCATGGTTTGAAGCAGGCCCCAAGGGCATGGAATTATAGACTTGTGAAGTTCTTGAAAGAACCTGGATTTCAAGTATCTAAGGCAGATAATAGCTTGCTTGTTAAAGCAAGTGATGATGGGTTCATTTACATGTGCATATATGTTGATGATATAATTCTTACAGGTACAAATGAGAAAGGAATTCAAAGCCTAAAGAAGCAAATGGAGGAAGAGTTCAAAATCAGTGACTTGGGAGACTTGTCATATTTCTTGGGCATGGAGATTTCATACACTCAACATGGAGTGTATGTGACTCAAGAAAGGTATTTGAGAAACTTGTTAATCAAGTTTAAGATGAATGATTGCAGGGTAGCACCTACTCCAATGGAAGTGAATCACAAATTGAGCAGATATGGTGGAGAAGAATTCAAGGATATGAAGCTATATCAGAGTTTGGTTGGTAGTCTTATCTATGCTACATTAACTAGGCCTGACTTATCATATGCAGTTGGAGTTTTGTCTCAATTCATGCATTGTCCTAGGAAAGAACATTGGATTGCAGGTCAAAGAGTGTTGAGGTACATTAAGGGTACACTCAAAGAGGGTTTGTATTATGGTTTTACATCAGATACAAATATCAAAATATATAGTGATGCAGATTGGGCAGGTAATCCTGATGATAGAAGACCAACATATGGGCATATGGATACTTGTGTTATGTGGGAGATAAGTTAATCTCTTGGTGTTCAAAGAAGCAACACACAGTTGCTTTATCATCTACAGAAGCTGAGTACAAAGGTATGGTTGGAGCTGCAAAGGAAGTGATAAGAAATTCAAAGACATGGCAGGCATAAAGAAGATAGAGAAAACCTCAATTGATGATTGAGGGGGAGTTGTTGGTGCAGGAAAATCACCAATTGATGTTTTGATATGGAAAGTCAAGGATTTGAGAAGAGAAAAAGTTCTGAAGCATGAAGGAAGGACATATTCAGAAGTTGGAAGATGTGTACACATATGTACATTATTTCAGAGATAGTTCACTTATATCTTTGAGTAGTTATAAGCTTGTAAATTTTTGTCTATATATACTTTGGAAAATGTCAGGGCAAGTATGAGAGAGCATGAGAATAGAGTAATCAGTAGTTGTATGTGTCATTAGACATCTTAGAAGTGAGTCAAGACTCTCTCATCACTCAGTTGTAAATTTCTCAGAAATGAAGAAAATGTTGCACCCGATATTTCTAAGTTTTCTCCTTCTATGTTAGATCTTTTGTGAAATGCTATTGTACAACTCTAATTCTATAGGTAATCGACTTCTGTACAAATTTTCAGCTTTCAATTGTGATTAGGCTGAGAGAATTGAGTGTAGGAACATTTGCATATGTAAATGAGAAGAAGTGAAGTTAGAGGAGGCATAAAACTCGATACGAATGTTTTGATCAATTCTCCTTCCACACTTTAAAGTTTTGAGCAAGCAGACACTCAATCCTTAAGTTGGAAGGTAAGTTATTTGTGGCTAAAGGCATTTGCAGAAACGGGTTCTAGGTTGAGAGAACCAAAGGTTTAAAGTCATAGGTGTCTAAATCGACTTCTCGGAAGAACAGTTTTAGACATAGGTGACTTGTTGAAGTTATTTCTCAAGATCTACTGAATCTTTTGGAGTGGTTCAACTTGGAGAAGGTGCGCAATCTATAGGTGACACCTTGTACAAAGTTTTATAAAAAACTTTACACATTTGATAAGGCAATGAGTGAATTATGTGCAGCAGACTTTTTGTGTAATCTCGTTCTTCACAGTTTGTTCAAGAATTTGACAATTGAGTATTGATCTTCTAAAATTGATGAAGGTTTGAGTTATTCTTGTTATAGAGGTGCTCTAAATACAAGAGTAACTTGTTCTTTTAAAGATTAACACTCTCCATCACAAGCCAATCTTGGCTAAAGCCAAAACTGATAACAGATTCTTCTTGATCCTTGGCACAAATAAAGCATTTGACAAAGTGAAAGAACTATGATCAGCAGTAGTCAGAATGATCTTACCAACTCCCATGACAGGATAAGAGGAGTTGTTGTTGCATGTGATAGTATTCCATGTAGGGTCGGGCTCGAGTGAAGTGAAGAAACTACACTACGAGGTAATTGATGGAGAGTGTTAATCTCCAAAAGAACAACCTATTCTTGAAATTAGAGCACCTCTATATCAAGAATAAATCTAGAACCCTCTTAATTTAGAGAACAATCACTAACTTATCAAGAAATTAACTATTCTGAAAAAATTCAACTTCTCAGGAAAGTCTGCTGCAGATTAGTCTCTGATTGACTAACCATTTGTGTAAAGTTTTTGATAAAACTTTGTAGGATGTGTCGCCTTAAGGTTGCGCACCTTCTCCAACTTAAATCTCCTCAAATGATTGAGTATACTTTGAGAAATGACTCAAACACTTTACCTATGTGTAACACTGCTTCTCTATAGTAGCAACTTTGACACCTGCAACTTCTTAGCTATAGTTCTCCCAATGTCGAACCCGTTTGGTCAAATGCTTTTAGATGTAGATAGCTTATCTCTCAACTTAGATTTTGAGCTATCATATGTGTAAAACTTTACACTGTGCGCTGAGCACTACTCATTTCATTGAACTCAAAATCTGCGCCTGTTTCAGGAGACTGTGAACATTCTTTACATATGAATGTTCCTACACACAATTCTCTTAACCTGCTTACAATTAGATTCTCAAACTCTAGCCATAGATTGATTAACTATGGACTTAGACATCTCCAAAAGGAATTCACAAAAGATCTACTACACGAGGAGAAAGCAAAGAAACTTCGGGCGCAAAAATTCTGTCATTTCTGAAGAAGACTACAACTGAATGAGAGAGAGATTTCAACTAACTTTTCATGTGTCTAATGACACTTACAACCTTTCATTTCTCTATTCCTATGCTCATACAAAGTCTCTCCTTGTCTTCTCTCTATGCCCCGACATTTTTCCAAAGTATTTATAGGCAAATATGTACAGACTTATGACAAAACATAAGTATAAGTAACCTATGTCTTAACTAATGTACATATGTGTACATTTCTTTCAACCTGTGAATGTAACCATCTTCTAAGCTTTAAGAATTGATCTTATCTTCATCTTTTGTCTTCCAAACTTCAATTGGTGATTGGTCTGCACCAACAGCTCCCCCTCAGTCATCAATTGAGGTTTCTCTTATCTTCTTTATGCCTGCAATGTCTTTAAACTTCTATAACTTTGGTCCATCCAAGCTCTTTGTAAGCATGTCAGCTATCTGATCTTTTGTTGAAGTATGTACAACTTCAATCTCTTTATCCATCACCTTCTCTCTTAGAAAGTGATACTGTATCTTAATGTGTTTAGTCCTGGCATGAAAAACAGGATTAGCAGCTAGATATAATGAACTCATGTTATCACCATAAATGATAGGTATGCTCTGTATAGTATCAAAACTCTTCATGAGAGTCTTAAGCCATATCACTTCTTTTGCAGCTTCAACCATGCCTTTGTACTCTGCTTCTGTAGATGACAAAGCAATTGTATGTTGCTTCTTTGAGCACCAGGAGATTAACTTATCTCCCACATAACACATGTATCCATAGGTTGATCTTCTATCATCTGGATTACCTGCCCAATCTGCATCACTATATATTTTGATATTTGTATCTGATGTAAAACGATAATACAAACCCTCTTTGAGTGTTCCCTTAATGTACCTCAACACTCTTTGACCTGCAATCCAATGCTCTTTCCTAGGACAATGCATGAACTGAGACAAAACCCCAACTACATATGATAAATCAGGTCTAGTTAATGTAGCATAGATACATTAACTAGACCAAACTCTGATATTGCTTCATGTCCTTGAACTCTTCACCTCCAAATCTGCTTAATTTGTGATTCACCTCCATTGGAGTAGGTGCTACCCTGCAATCATTCATTTTAAACTTGATTAACAAGTTTCTCAAATACCTTTCTTGAGTCACATACACTCCATGTTGAGTGTATGAAATCTCCATGCCCAAGAAGTATGACAAGTCTCCCAAATCACTGATTTTGAACTCTTTCTCCATTTGCTTCTTTAAGCTTTGAATGCCTTTCTCATCTGTACCTGTAAGAATGATATCATCAACATATATGCACATGTAAATAAACCCATCATCACTTGCTTTGACAAGCAAGCTACTATCTGCTTTTGATACTTGAAATCCAAGTTCTTTTAGGAACTTTACAAGTCTATAGTTCCATGCCCTTGGGGCCTGCTTCAAGCCATATAAAGCTCTCTTGAGCTTACACACATGATCTGGATACCTTCCATCTCTGAATCCTTGAGGTTGCTCCATGAAAACTTCATCTGAAATGTAACCATTCAAAAAAGCATTCTTCACATCTAATTGACACAATTTCCAACCTTTACATGCAGCAATTGCTATGAGTGTTCTGATGGTTGTCATCTTTGCCACAGGACTATAAGTCTCATCACAGTCAATACCATATGTCTGAGCAAACCCTTTCACAACAAGTCTAGCTTTGTACCTAGACACACTTCCATCTGCAAACCTTTTTGTCTTATAAACCCACTTACATCCAATGATCTTCTGGCTATTTGGTTTTGGAACCAAATCCCATGTTTGATTCTCCATCAATGCATCATATTCTTCCTGCATAGCTTTCTCCCAATTTTCTTTACCTTTTGCCTCTTCATATGTAGAAGGGTCTTCATCTGCTTTAACCATGTAAGCATAATCTTTGGTAGTCAAGAATGAAGTATCATAGCTATACCTTGTAGGTTGCCATTTGTTCCTTGTAGACCTCCTAAGTTCTCCACTTCTTGAGGTTTCTGGTTCTTCACATTCAGGATCAAATCTTGGTGTTTCTTCCACTTCAACCTGCACTTCATTATTCTCTTGCTCATCAAATATCTGAACCTTTGATTTACCTTTCCTTTGGCTCACAATATCTTCATCTTCTGTATTAATATTGATAGTACCTGCATACCAAGTACCTTGCTCATCAAATGTAACATCTTTTGATACAAGAAAATGTGTTGTGGATGGATTCCACAACCTGTATCCCATCTGCTTATCATCATAACCAATAAACACATATTTTTCAACTTTAGGTTCCGATTTGTGCCTTAATTGTGATGGCACATATGCATAGGCCAAACATCCAAATACTTTGCAATGGTCTAGTGTAGGTTTCTTACCCCACCATGCCTCATATGGTGTCATACCCTGCAAGGCTTTACAAGGTAGCCTATTGACCAAATAAGTAGCTGTATTTACAGCCTCAGCCCACAAATAATTTGGGCAATTTTTCTCCTTCATCATGGATCTTGCAAACTCAACAAGAGTCCTATTCCTCCTTTCTGCTACACCATTTTGTTGAGGAGAGTACCTGCAAGTAACCTCTCTTTTTATACCTGCATTCCACAAGTAATCACTGAACTCATTAGAAAAATACTCTCCCCCTCCATCTGACCTTAGTCTTTTCAACTTATGTCCTGTAATTCTCTCTGCATACATATGATAATGTTTGAAAGTATTGAACACTTCTGACTTATCTTTGATCACATAGATAGTGATCCATCTGGTAGCATTATCAACATAAATCACATAATACCTTGAACCATTGATACTAAAGTCCTTTGATGGTCCCCACACATCTGTGTGTACCAACTCAAGTTTCTCTGAATACATAAACCCATGCTTAGAATAGGGTTGCTTATGAGCCTTACCTAATTGACATGCCTCACATCTGTATGTCATATGTTGACCTGCAACATTAGGCAATCCAAGCACTGAACCATTATTAATCATGTCTTTAATACCTCTTTCATTGAAATGTCCAAGCCTCTTGTGCCAAAGATCTAACTCAGAGATCTTATGTCCTCCATAAGTGAACAAGGCATGACCAACATTACCTTGAATCTTCAATCTGAACAATCTTCCTTCTTTCTTCCCTGAAACAATTTGTTTATACCCATTGCTAGGGTCTTCCACAAACACTCCTTCATTAGTGAACCTTACTTCATAACCTTTTTCCAGAATTTGTCCTACACTTATCAAATTTTTAGGAATTTTAGGAACATACAAGACCTTACTCAATAAGGTGCTACCATCCTTGGCCTTCACTGATCCAATTGACTTCACATTGTGCTTTGTGTTGTCACCTGTTTGAACAACATGATTAGATACCTTATTCTCCAAATCAGTCATCAAGGCTATATTACCACTCAGGTGATTGCTACACCCTGAGTCAATGTAGAAGACTCTTTGATCTTCATTCTGCCTTTCACAAGTTGCATTCATTATCAATGTTGAATCTTCCTTTTGATCTGAAGCATAATTGTAGTAGGTATTGTTATATTGTTGACTTTGGAAACCTCTACCTGCATTTCTTCCAAAGTAACCCCTACTACCTCTACCTCTGAAATTACCTCTTTGATTTCTGCCACCTCTTCCTCTAGAATTATAGTTTTGATTATATCCACCATTACTCTGATTATTATGCCAACAATCATTAGCTAGATGATTTGTCTTACCACAAATCCAGCATGCTTTGGCTCCATCTTTGTTGTTCCTGCCTCTTCCTCTACCTTTGCCACCTCCTCTACCTCTTAGGAAGTTGGCTTGACTAGTTGTGCCTTCATCTTCACCTGATTGTTGCTTTCCTTTGTTAGCTTTCTTCTTGTCCTTTGAGTACATTGCATGACCTGTACTTTTGTCACCATCTCCTTTAACATCCTGCTCAAATGTTAGCATATGACTTAGCAACTGATTTAAATCAGGAGTGAAATGATCAAGTGATAATTCTGTAGACAAAATGAATGGCTTCCATTTGTCATCACCTCTCAAACCTGTAAGGATTTGCCTTACCAATTTATCCTCCTCAATATCTTCATCAACAGCTCCTAATGCATCTGCAATGTCTTTCATCCTTGTTACATAATCTGAAATGGATTGAGAGGCTTTCTTTTTGAAAGTTGTAAATTCTACCCATAAAGATGCCTTCCTTGACTTTGTGGTGTTTTGGAAATGCTCTTCCAAAGCATTCCATATATCACTTGCACTTTCAAGACCTCTAATGTGAGGTAGCAAGTAATCATTGACTGCCATATAAATGATACTCCTAGCTTGAGCATCTTTCTTCATCCAATTCTTCAAATCTGTTAATTCCTCCCTAGTTGGAACACTAGGATCTCTGAATTGTGGCTTTTCTTCTTCACCTGTAATGTAAGCTATCAAATCTTTGCTCATTAGATGAGCTTCCATCCTCATTGACCATGCAGGATAGTTTTCTCTATCCAACTTCTCTATTTGAAGAGAATCTCCCATCCTTCCTTCACCTGTATATTGAATTCTTCAACCTTTATGAAGGATAAAGTTACCTTTACTTCGAATGACACTCCTTTTGACTTCCTTGATGTCGTATGATCTCCTTCTCAAGCTTTCCTTGCAAGCTTTCACCTTTTGAATCTTCAGATGCCAAATTCTTTGTAGCTGCAGCAGTCGGGATCCTCCTTTCTTCAATTCTGATGCTTCCTGCTCTGATACCACTGATGGAGAGTGTTAATCTCCAAAAGAACAACCTATTCTTGAAATTAGAGCACCTCTATATCAAGAATAAGTCTAGACCCCTCTTAATTTAGAGAACAATCACTAACTTATCAAGAAATTAACTATTCTGAAAAAATTCAACTTCTCAGGAAAGTCTGCTGTAGATTAGTCTCTGATTGACTAACCATTTGTGTAAAGTTTTTTATAAAACTTTGTAGGATGTGTCGCCTTAAGGCTGTGCACCTTCTCCAACTTAAATCTCCTCAAATGATTGAGTAAACTTTGAGAAATGACTCAAACACTTTACCTATGTGTAACACTGCTTCTCTGTAGTAGCAACTTTGACACCTACAACTTCTTAGCTATAGTTCTCCCAATGTCGAACCCGTTTGGTCAAATGCTTTTAGGTGTAGATAGCTTATCTCTCAACTTAGATTTTGAGCTATCATATGTGTAAAACTTTACACTGTGCGCTGAGCACTACTCATTTCATTGAACTCGAAATCTGCACCTGTTTCAGGAGACTGTGAACATTCTTTACATATGAATGTTCCTACACACAATTCTCTTAAACTGCTTACAATTAGATTCTCAAACTCTAGCCATAGATTGATTAACTATGGACTTAGACATCTCCAAAAGGAATTCACAAAAGATCTACTACATGAGGAGAAAACACAGAAACTTCGGGTGCAAAAATTCTGTCATTTCTGAAGAAGACTACAACTGAATGAGAGAGAGATTTCAACTAACTTTTCATGTGTCTAATGACACTTAAAACCTTTCATTTCTCTATTCCTATGCTCATACAAAGTCTCTCCTTGTCTTCTCTCTATGCCTCGACATTTTTCCAAAGTATTTATAGGCAAAAATATGTACAGACTTATGACAAAACATAAGTATAAGTAACCTATGTCTTAACTAATGTACATATGTGTACATTTCTTTCAACCTGTGAATGTAACCATCTTCTAAGCTTTAAGAATTGATCTTATCTTCATCTTTTGTCTTCCAAACTTCAATTGGTGATTGGTCTGCACCAACAGTAATATGTTTGGTTGCCCCACTATCAAAATACCAAACATCTGAGTCTACTACAGATATACACTCAAAAGATGGGTCATAACTAGAAACAGTAGTAAATGCCCATTCGTCATTCTACATAAGATTAGCATACTTTGTTTTCGGTGTAGAGGCCTCTACAACAACCATTCCGGCCTCTTTCTCCTTTGCCTCTTTAGCAGCCAGTTTTGGATAGCTCTTGATGACATGATCATTTGCTTTATAGTATTTGCTAAACAATTTTTGCTTTTCTGATGTCATTTCATCTTTGTCTTCCTTCTTTGGATGTGCAACATTTACAAATTTTTTCTTACTAGTAGATGAGCTCCATTTACCTTTGCCCTTCTGACTAGCCAAGAAAGCTTGATCTACAACACGCATAATAGACATGTTCTACCTAGACTAATCTTCCTACAGAAGAACAAAAACTAACTCTTCAAATGTTAAGGCATTTGGATTGCCTTTCATCATCAAATGAAGAGTAGAAGCAAAACTCTAATATGAGTCGGGAAGACCATTCAGAACAATCTTCACAAGTGAACTATCAGGAAGGACTTCATCAGCAAAAATCAATTGTTCCTTCAAATCCTTGATCTTTGTCAAAAAACTGTCCATAGAATCACCTTCATTCATATGCTCACTCTCCAACTGTTTTTGGAGCTAAGCAACACGAGCCTCATTCCTAGCCTAGTACAATGTGGTAAGTGTATCCCAAGCATCCTTAGTTGTTCTGCAAGAGCAAATGTATGGAATAATGGCATGTTTGATAGACAACGCTATCAATGCATGTGTCTGAGCATCTCTGCCATCCCAACAAATTTTCTCTACAATAGGTGCAACATGAACTGTAGCATGAACAAGAATCTGAGAATATCTGCATCTTCAACATCATCTGCATCAGCTTCAATACCTGTATTTGCAAGTGTAATAGGATGTTTTTCAACACCTTGCACAATGTTCTGCAATCCTTTTGCAACCAATACATGTCACATCATATAAGCCCACAATGGGCAATTGGTACCGTCCAACTTATCCTCAATGGCCAACATATAGAATACATCACTTCTTTCAGCCATGGCCACTGACTAAAATACTCTAATGCAGAAAAATGACCATATCTAAAAAAGTTGAATAGAACTACCTTGATGAGTTCTACTAGACTTGTAGCAGGCTTCGGGATGCTTATACTGGCAAACTAAAACATGTATATATCTTTGGCACAAAAAGATGAAATAGCCTACACAAGCATTGTGGTAATGCGTTTAGAGGCTGAAACGATTTCCTAATCACCCTGAGTATGCACACCAAATTTCGTGTGATTCTGAGATTGCCATCGGAGGAGTGTCGATGATGCCCTAGATGAAGCGGTGACCTTCTCAGATACCAATTGTTGGAGTTAGATGTCTACAGAAGCACGTGAATAGCACAAGGAACAAGGAGAAGATTGGAGTGCAACACATGATATTGATAGTATTACCACTAGAATGTACAAAGATAAGTAACCCGTTAGGGCAATAGGCATATGTACAAGGGGGGACCTCCTAACAAGGGAAAAAAGTATCCTGGCAGTCCTATTGTGTTCACACACATCACTACCTAAATATATCAACATCAACTTGATGCAATATTTCATCATTTTTGAAGTATTCAAGAAGCACAAGAGTATCTAATGCACATTGAAAATGTTTCAAGCAATGTGAAGAAGATTGTTAGGCTTTTTCTATCATTGCATTAGATGCAAATATGAGACCACGTACTTGAAACTATCAATATCATTTACATTACCTGTGAGCTTTGAAGAAAAGACCTAATAGGAAAACCCACCTGGAATACTTAAGTCTAGGAGGGGGAGTGTTAAAGTCAATGGTCATCACAAAAAGAAAATTAACAAAATTTTTTGTAAGTTATATCATTTTAAATATTTTTAAAATATGTTTGGGAATATCTTTTGAAGAGACAAGAAAAGTCTTCCTTAAAAACCCACAAAATAAGAGCTAATCTAGAAAAGATTTTTGAATTTATACTTTTTCAAACATATTAAAAAGTTCTTCGTGAGTGTTCCACTATAAAAAGGAAAAGCCCTTCACTTTTGGAGCCTTTTTCGTAGTGAGTGTAAATGAGCTCTTCTTCTTGCAAATTTTGCGCATGAGCTTTATTAGTTTCTTCATTAGTAGTTTTTGCATGTTTTTATGGTGTTTGATCACACATCTACTTTCTTCCACGTCTTTTTGGTATTTCTTCATGATTACAAGTTTTTGGTGTTAATTGCTTCCATTGTAAAAGCTATATAATCATGGTTCATGTATAGCTTTACATAGGATTACACACTAGTAAGCCCTCCATCTAGAGTCTGTCTAGATCACCATCTAAGCTCCATATTGGGAGCACACAAGTGGATAGCACCATCTTTGTAGCTACATTATTCTTGTCAATTTTAAAATTTGATTTCTCTATCTCTTAGCCTACATCTCTCTGTGTCTACAATTTTTTCTCAATTTTGTCTACTAGTCTATTCCATTATGCTATTACTTTTTACATACCTCCATTTTCTAAATGTAAAGCCTTGAGCTTAGTTCCTTTTTAGTCTCAATTGAAGCAAGCCATTTTCTAAAAATAGGGAATACCTCATCCTTGCACATGATAGGATACACCCAAACTTTTCTTATAGCATCATCTGTGAAAGTTTCAAAGTAAAGGGAACCACCTAATGACCTTGTGGGCATAGGACCAAAACATGTGTACGAATAAGATTGAAAATTTGAACTGAAGAGTCAACATGCATTTTATGCACATTCCGCATTTTCTTTCCATATTGACAATGCTCACAAAATCAAAAAACAAAGAAAGATAGCACATGTAAGTAGCCAAAATGAGAAACATTTCCCATTCCACCATGAGATATGTAGCCCAAGTGGCCATTCAATATACAATCCATAGGCTATTGAACGAAGGGCAAAGTTAATTGGAGCTCATCTATTAGTAAGCAAAAATCTAGTAATGTTGTAGATTCAAAGAAGGAAGACAAAGATGATAAGAAAACATAAAAGCAGAAATACTTTTGCAAATACTGTAAGGCAAATGATCATGTCATAAAGATTTTTCCTAAATTTTTTGCAAAAGAGGCAAAGAAGAAAGAGGTTGGAATGGTGAGGTTGGAATGGTTCTTATAGGGGCCTCTACACCTAAAACAGAGTTTGCTAATCTTGTTCATAATGAAGAATGAGCATTTACTATTGTTGCAGCCATGATCCATCTTTACATGTGTAGTGTATGTCTCTAGTAGACTTAGATGTTTGGTACTTTGATAGTGGGGAGACCAAACAAATTACCTCTCAATGTAGTTTCTTTAGTTCACTTGAGCTTGCCCTACAGGGAATACTATCACATGTGCTAACAACTCCTCATATCTTGTAATGGGAGTTGGCACAATCATTTTGAGCACCATTGATGGTAGTTCTTTCACATTGTAAGATGCTTTATATGTGCTAGGGATCAAGAAAAGTATGTTGTTTGTTTCAGCATTAGCCAAGAGTGGCTTGGTTGTCAAATTTGTTCATGATAGATGTACAATTCATGATTTCACAAATGGTGATGTTATTATTGCAATTCAAGATTCTCAGGCTATCTCAAGTATTGTGCATGATTTAGCAGGTGTATATGCGATTCAAGATTCTTAGGCTATCTCAAATGCAAAGCTTTGGCATGTTTGCTTTGGTCGTCTGAATTTTGCTTACTTGCTTTGCCTAGGGAAATCTAAAATGGTGCCCTCTCTACCCAAATTGAGGCATCGTATAAACATCTATGTGAAGGCCATATTTTGGGAAGAATGCAATGTTCTTCCTTCCCAAAAGATGGTTCAACTTGAGTTGCGCATAAATTGCAACCTCTTCATAGTGATGTTTGTGGTCCTATGCTGATATGTTCATTTGGGAACTACCTTTAGTTCATGACTTTTATTGATAAATTCTCTAGGCATGCATGGGTATATTCATTAAAAGAAAATTCCGAAGTGTTTGTGCTTCAAGCAGTTGCTGGATATTGCCAAAATTCAATCAACATGTAAATTGAGCACCCTATGATTTGATTGAGGAGGGAATACATGTCTTCTAATTCTAATGCATTTTTGGTTGAGCATCAGATAAAACACTAGTGTATAGTGTTGTTGCTCATGTGCATCTCTTTGGTTTTTTGGCATATGCATTAAAACATGAACAAAAATACAAGAAATGACGTATTTTGGTAGCGATGCACCTCAATGGACTCTCTTTCTGGAGAGCTCCACAATGATACCCTCGACATAGAAAACCTACATCTAGACACCACACACAGTACTGTGCACAAAGCCTATAGAATACATAGAAAACACAATACACAGATACCATGAACACAGATTTCTTGGGTGTTATAAATGCGATCAAACTTATAGTTTGTAGCTGATCAGACCACTATATATTTTATTAAAGAACATATACAGAAGTTTCTGATGGTCATTTGGCCTTTCACATGGACAATAACAGTAACAATCTCCCACCAAAGGCCAATATGGCGGAAGTGTCTATGGGAGAAAAATAAAGAATGATAAAGAATACCTGAGTGTAAGTATACAAACTATACCTCCCACCTGATGGGCATGTTACACAATATACAAGTAACTGTGTAAGATCATGGATCAAGTAACCCCCATCAAGTGACAACAATGTCAAAAGCTATCCTCTGGTAGAGCTTTTGTCAAAGCATTTGCAATATTAATCTTGAGTATGAACCTTCTCATGAATAATGCACTTCGTGGCTAAGCAATCTCTAATAAAGTGATACTGCACCTCAATGTGCTTGGTCTTTGCATGATAGACCGGATTCTTAGCCAATGCAATGGCCCTTTGACTATCACTAAGCAAACAAGGTACATGCTGAGGTAGACCTATATCACAAGCAAGATGGGAAAGCCACAATGCTTCTTTATATGCATCACTTGTTGCAACATACTCTGCTTCTTTAGTGGATAAATATAAATTCTTGAAGACAAGATACCCAAGCGATAACATCTCCAAAAAAATGAAAAATGTACCTTGATGTAGAATTATGATTGTCTACACAACACACATAATCAGAATCTGTGTAACCAATAATGGATGACTTCATCTACCCAAGAATAGATACTTGTCCTTAGTGCCACTCAGATATCTCAAAATCATCTTCACTGCTTCCCAATGCTTCGTGCTAGGATTAGACTGCAATTTTTGGTCTCATAGTTAGCATAGCATACATGAGACTACCAATAATAGATTGATAAGGACTTTTGTTCATGCATTCCCTTTCTTCATATGATTTGGGGCAATCATCCTTGCTCAATTTCTCATATGTGGATAAAGGTGTACTCAATGCCATTTCAACCTACGTATTGAACGTGTGATGTACTTTGGATATGTACTGACTTTGAGACAAGTATATACATCTTACTCCTATCACAAGTAATGTGAATGCCAAGAATATGTTTGGCATCCCCCAAATCCTTCATATCAAATGTGTGACTCAAATTCTTTTTTAGAATTGATAATTCATAAGAGGACTTCCAAGCAATCAACATATCATCGACATAAAGTATCAAGCATATATACCCATTTACATGGTAAAGCTTTATTTCCCTTTGGCAAAGGTACTAAATCCCAAGAACCATTCTTGTGAATAGAATCCAACTCACTCTTCATGGCATGCTCCCACTTGACATGATTCTTTGTCTGCATGACCTCTTTGTAGCAAGAAGTCTCACCAGAATCTATTAGCATAACAAAATCCAAACCTGGAACATATCTATCAGGTGGATTTGAGACACATGTAGAGCTTCTCAATGGTTGTTGAACAGGAACATTTGCAGACTGATCTCATAAGACATTCTCTTGAACATCCCTATGTGCAACATTTTTATGCATGCTAACTAGAGTACTAGTACCCTCAAACACCACTCTTCTCACTTCAACCTCCTTAATGGGTTGTTTATGCATCTTGGACTCATTGAAAATGACATCACTACTTTTGATCCCTGACCATGTTTCAAGATCCCATAAGCAATATCCAAATTGTCCTTCTTGACCATATCCAATAAAAATGCATTTCTTTGTCTTATGGTCCAACTTGTTTCTAAGATTTTTGGGTATATGAACATATACATCACACCCAAAAACTCAAAGATGATCATAATATGGTGGCTTCCCTGTCCATAACTCGTGTGCCACTTTTGACCTTTGGCAGCACTAGGTGAAAGGTTAATCACGTGAACTACCATTAATACAACTTTTGCCAAAGGACTTGGAAGATTTGCATGATGCAGCATAGAAACTACTAAATAGTTCTATTCATCCTTTCAACTACACCATTACGTAGTGGGGTATAAGGAACTATAAACTCTCTACGAATTCCTTTCAACTGACAAAAAAGGTTGAATTCATGTGAGGTGTACTCACCCCCATTATTTGAACATAAAGCTTTGAGCCTAGTTCCTTTTTTAGTCTCAACTGAAGCAGACCATTTTCTGAAGGTAGGGAATAACTCATCCTTCGATTTGATAAGATATACCTAGACTTTTCTAGTAGCATCATCTATGAAAGTGACAAAGTAAAGAGAACTACCTATTGATCTTGTGGGCATAGGACCACACACATCTGTATGAACGAGATCTAAAGGTAGAATTGAAGAGTCAATGTGCATTTTATGCACATTCTTAGTTTGCTTTGCATATTGATAATGCTCACAAAGTGAAAAATCAGAGAAAGGTAACACAAGTAAGTATCCAAAAGGAGAAAGATTCTCCATTCCACTACGAGATATATGGCCCAAACTTCCATGCCAAATGCAAGCCATGGGCTATTCAGTAACAGCTAACAGGTGTTCTTTCTGTGATACAAATAAAGGATAAAGTGAGCCAACTTTGCTTCCTTTTGCAATAAGCATATTGCCCTTTGATATGAAAAGGAATGAGCATAGAAAAACACCTTGTAACCACGGTCATCAAGTTGATCGATTGATATCACACCACATGATAACTGAGGTACATGGCATACATTATGCATAGAAAATTTTGAGCCATCCATGAACTTCGCAACCACATCTCCACTCTGGACAACTTCAGATTGGTAAGAATCACCAAGTCTCACAATACTGAGAGACTTTGCTACAGAAGTAGAGAACCATTCTCTATGTGCTGTCACATGGAAAGAAGCACCAATATCTAGCAGCCACATGTGGGGAAGAGAATCAGCCATAAGAGCCTTGGTAGCCATAGTATTTTCAAGTCTTAATACATCACCATCATCAAAAAATAGCATTGATTTCCTCAATCTTCACGGTTGAAGTAGATGGTGTAAGTAACTATTTAACATGCCCATCAACAGTTTTCCCTTTACCTTTAGCATTCTTTAACGCATAGGAGTCTTTCTTCATGTGTCCTTTCTTATGAAAATAAAGGCATTCAATATCCCTCTTCCTTGATTTACTTCTACTCTTATTCCGTTGACCACTCTTTTCCTTGTTCTTGCTCCTGATGTGTTGCTTATTCTTTCCTTGGTAAGAATCACAAACATTATATGCATCTCCACTCTGAGTGCCAACCATAGATTTTTTATCAATCTCCTCACTCAAGAGTGCCCCACATATGTCATCATATACCAGTTTACCACAAAGTGCACTTTTGCTAATAGCCATGCAAAACGTATCCCATGATGGTGACAAGGTGCATAACAACAAGACTGCTTTCATTTCATTATCCATGTACTTTTTTGAGCTTGTAACTAGGAGAATATAGCATCAAACTCATTTAGATGAGCAACAAAACTATATGTGTTCTTCATGCAAAGTTCATATAACTTTCTCATTAGATACACTTTATTCAATACCATTTCTTTCTCATATGTATTGCATAACTTCTTTCAAAGCTCCTCTACACTCTCACAATCCAATACCATAAAGTAAACATTATCTGCTAGGTGCACTCAAATGGTAGACATCATCGTTTCATCCAATTCATCCCAATCATCTTCATCCATGTCAATAAGCTTCTTTGAGATTCCATTTACTGGCTTCCATTGCCTCCTCTGAATCAACACTCTTCATGATGATACCCTCGACATAGAAAACCTAGATCTAGATGCCACACACAGTTCTCCGCGCAGAGCTTGTAGCATATGCAAAAAACACAGTACATAGAGAGCACGAACACTGATTTCTTGGGTGTTACAAATGCGATCAAACTTACAGTCTATCGCTAACCAAGGCACTATATGTTTTATTAAAGAATATATACAAAAGTGTCGGATGGCCATTTGGCCTTTCACATGGACACTACTAGTAACAAGAAATCGGATGATAAAAGCAGTGAGATGTATTTTTATTGGGTACAACTCTAAAAGAAAAGGCTATCATCTATATAATCCACATTCTAAACTCATTTTGGTTAGCGATTATGTTGTTTTTGTGGAAGATTCAATTCAACCATTACTTTCATGTATGAAGGAGACATTAATTATCTTGAAGGATGCGTATGAAACTTTGCTACTTCTTTTTATAGGTGGGTAGTCAAGTGCTAGTCCAAATGAGGTGATTTCTCAACCTTTACATGTTCCACATGATGATTTAGATGATTCCATTTCTGGTGCAGATTTATGTGATGCACTTGTTGATGAGAAGGTTGACATAGACGAGGCTAGAACTATGCCTAAATGGTTGGTGTAGACTTTGAGGGATAGAAAATCAGATGCACCTTTGTCATATCATACCCATTCATGCCTTTAGTAGTTCCACTGCATTAGATTGCCATGCAATGGCTGCCTCTAGTCTTTATGATGAGAATGAGCCTATTTCTTTTGATGAAGCACAACATTTAGAAAATTGGATAGTTGCTCTGTATTCAAAATATGATGCCATTATGAAGAATGACATTTGGTCTTTATGTGGTTTGCCTCCATGCAAAAAGGCCATTGGCACTAAATGGGTACACAAAATCAAATATAAGACTAATGCAACAGTTGATATGTATATGGCTAGGCTTGTTGCTAAAGTTGTGCTCAATAGAGAGGCATTGATTTTGATGAGACCTTTGCTCCCAAATGTGGAATGAAAAGTGTTTGTAGCATTTGTGCACCACCATCTCATCATGGTTGGAATGTACATTAGTTGGACATTAACATTGCTTTTTTGAATGTTGATTTACATGAAGAAGTGTATGTATTTTAGGCCCATGGTTTTGTACAATTGGGCATCAAAAGAAAGTAAGGGAGTTGATTTTGAGAAGATTCCAACTAAGAGCACCTTACATGTTAGATGATGTACTTGTGATAATTTTTATATGTCTTGATGACATGCTACTCAATGGTCCTAATGACAAGCATATTTTCGAATTTAAGGCTGATTAGAATGTCTCTATTGAGATGTCAGATTTGGGGCATTTTCATCATTAGTGGGGCATTCAATTTATGTAAGTTGATGGAGGAATAGCTTTGTGTCAAAAAAAAATATATCGATACATTATTTTAGCATTTTGGCCTTGAAGATTGCAAACCTATTGGCACTCCCATGGAAATAGGTTTATGGTTGAGTCTTCATGATGCTGGAGATGCATTTGATGTTGTTCTCTACTAGTAGGATGCTTGATTTACTTGTGCATAATATGGCCTCATATTCAATTTGCTATCTCTTAGAGGAGTAGCTTTATACATTGCCCAACTATCAAGCATTGGTAGGTCGTTAAGTGCATCTTTCATTACTTGAGTGTTACCCAACTACTTGGATTGTTTTATCCCAAGGGGGAATTATTACCACTAGATTTACATGCTTTTTTGACTCGCATCGGTCTAGTTTTTATGACACCTGTGTGTCCACCAATGATTTTTTCTGCATGCTTGGTAGCTCATGCATATCCTGGTTGACCAAGTAGTAGCCTATTGTGGCCACTTCTAGTTGTGAGGCTGAGTATAAGCAACTTTCACAGTGAGAGTTTAGTGTGTGTGGCTCAGACACCCTTTGGATGATTTGGATGGTTGTCAATCTTCTGCCACCACCATCTTCATTGACAATTAGAGTGCATTGGTAGTTGCAAGGAACCTTGTGTTCCATGCTTGCACAAAGCACATTGAGGTGCACTATCATTATGTCAATTAGAGGTTCTCTATTGGTGAGATTAGTGTCCACATAGGTTGGAACTTCCTTATACATGAGTTCCAAATCCTTGTTCATCACATCACTCCGAGGGGGAATTTGTTGATATATTTTTGTAGTAGGATATGAAAACATTTAGGACGATCAGGGCACTTTTCCCCTATTTAGGAGGTGTTTTCCCCTATAACCATAATGGTTCACTTATCTTTGTAGATTCACTTTGTAATACATTCTGTGTTGTGTTGCACTCCAAGATTCTTCTTCTTCTTGTTTTGTTTGTGTGTGTCCATATAGCTCAAACTCCAATGGACTAATGGGTTGATGAAGTATATACTACACCTAGAGAAAGCTCTAGCACTCACCATTGGTCCTAATGCCATATCATCTCTTCTCAAAGGATATTTAGTCCTTTGAAAAATGTCACAACCCTTTACATATGTTTCTCCATCCATATGTAGTGTCCACCACCATAGTCATGCAAAGAGGATTATCTTCACTATTCTTTGTGTAGAGAAATGAACTACATCTACTCTAGCATGAGCCATTTCTGAAATTAGAAGATAATATCCTTCATGAATGCACATACATAATGGATTGTCTCTTCATCTTTTAAAGAGTTGATTTCCAATAATGATAGAGTCATTTCTTCTTCCAAAGCTCTTTCCCTTGTAATACTGGATTCGATATGGTATGTGTTGGTCTTTAAGAAATCAACCAATGGTTTACTCCATTCGGGGGCTATTGTTGAATAGCTCAAAGATGAGTGTTCCTTTGCTTGTACCACTTGATAGATACCACAATTGACTATGTGATTATGCACTTTCTTTTGCATGTCTGATGAGTACACAATTAAACCATTCAACTCTTAGGTGGTTCCAAAAACTCACATATGTTGGTTCCAAATGTTCTCATGGGGTTGTTAAACCAAAGCCTCTCTTTCACGCTTCCACACATTTCAACAAGAATCCATTTGAATATTTGAAATATCGACTTCCAACTACAATATGAAGATTTATTGTTTTCATTACTTCGGGCCCTTTTCTTGAATTTATTTAATGATTTGGACCATGTGTGAGCATGGGCACCATCTTTTCAGCCCAAGAGGGACTTATTTCAAAAGTGAAAACATAAGTGTCTAGAAGTTCATATATCATAGGAGTTGGAGCCTCTCCATGAGTCATCCTAGAGAGATGGTCAATGTATATGTGTATTGCCTTTCTACACCACTACCTCAAAATCAAACTTCATTGGTAGTAGGAACCATCTAACTAGCCTCCCTACATTGCAAGTTTTTTTGACTAAGTACATGAAGACTTGATGGTCTACAAAGATCTTGAACTTGTTTGTTAATAGGTAATGTCTAAATTTTTTAATTGCATAGACCATTCCTAGTCCCTCGCTCCCTCTCTCTCTATTGTTGTGTAGTTCTTATCTGCTTGATTCAAGTGGCTACTTGCATAAGCGATTGGATGATCAAATTTTCCTTCATCTGCTGGTTGCATGAGTATGCAAACAATTGCAAAACTGGAAGCATCCACATGAAAGTGGAATGGCTTGATCTAATTAGGCACCTCAAGGATGTGAGTTGAGCTCAACCTTTTTTTTATTCATTGAATGCCTATTCAGAATCCTCACGATCCACTCAAAGGGAGTTAATAGGCCATATAATGGTTTTGCAATAATAGCATACATGTGGATAAATCAATTATGGTGTCCACTATTGTTGCATATGGTAAGCCTAAGTGCTTGACCATTACCCTTGGACTACATTGAACTATGAGTAAAGTCATGAGTAAACATATGTAGTCTTACTTCACTACTAAGGTTAAAAGACATGCCACTTTAATCCATTTGTAAACAAATCCTAAAAGAGAAATTCTAGTGGGATGAAGTGAATTTAAGGAGAGCCAAACATTATGAATCTCATTTGAATTAAATTTCAAATGAACATCTAAAATTAAGGAGAATATTAGGTGGAATCTATCAACAATCATCCTCTAAAATCAAGGGGAAAAGTTTGTACATATAGACTATTGGCTTAGTCATGGGTAGAGACAATCCTTCTACTCATGTCTTGAGTGCTATTTGTACTCAACTCAAATCCCCTTGGAGTCCTCCAATAGTTGCATGTACTCTACTTTACTCTCTATATGTATACATGAATGTTTTTATCATTATCTTTATCTATTGTTCACTACTATTGTGCATAGCTCAAGTCTATCAACATTTTTAGAGTTGTTAAAGTGAGGATTTTGTATCATTGACTTAGCTATTGATTGGATCATGAATTTAAACATCTTAAAAGTTTGTTTACAAAAAAGTTTAGCCATTGGAGCTTTGTGTGCAGAGATATGACCATATCTCTATGACTGAGAATCTACATCATGTTCTTCTTGAAGAGTTGGATCACACATGTGGCTTCTTAGATATATAGCTCATTCTATAGTCACTCTAAATTCATGAAATAACTCATGTTAGATCACTTAAATTCCTATTTGAAGTGTGAAAAATGAGTTTCCTCAATTCCTAGTAGGATGTGACCACTAAACAATTTTTTGAGAACCTTCTTCCATAAATAGAAGGTTTTCTCTACAAATGTAATTTTTGAAAGTTGTATGTCTTGAGTCAAACAATAGAGATAATGAACCAAGGTAATATATTCATATTATTTCATATATTGGAAGCTTCAAAATTCTATTAAAGTTTCTAATCTAGAGCAAGTTCTTGCAAAGAACCACTCATCTCTGCAATCTACCATCATTCCTCATAGTGATATCAGAGCATCATTATAGTTTATACATTATGGGTGATGGTTTTCCTTCTTCGATTGAAAAATTGGATCGAAGAAACTACTCATCATGGTCTCTAAGGATGGAAGTGTTAAGTTGTCGATTAAACATGACTACAAATCACTCATATAGTAGACTTAGGCACATGTACGAACTCTCAAGGTGCTTACTATTTCATTAACTTGAAGCCATATATATATATATATATATATATATATATATATATATATATATATATATATATATATATATATATATATATGTGTGTGTGTGTGTGTGTGTGTGTGTGTGTGTGTGTGTGTGTGTGTGTATATTCATGCCCATTTGTATAGCTTGTGTACCTTTTCATCACACCCCTTCAAAGGCCTTCAATATGAACCTTAATGAAACTATAAAAAGCCAACCATAAAGTGCTAAAAGATGCCACTCTAACACTGGCATGCACGGTGGATCCAAACTACCACTATCCCTTGATTAGTACTACCCCCTCAACAAAATGAAAATTACATGGAAACCATTTATAGACCGGGAACCTTTATACAACTTTTCATATAATCAAAAGTGACACACCTAATCTCTAAGAATGCTACAATCTGCAAGCCTCCACATCACTCATGCCTGAGGACACCAGTTCTGTCACACTCACCAAGACCAAATGCAACAAGGCCCTCACATCAATGCCAACACATATCCAAACAAAGTTGACAAATATAACAACTCAATCCATAGATAGTCTCCATATAGATCTCCATAGTGCTCAAGTGGTAGCACCTTTCTTGGGTTGGAGTGGTCCAACTCCAAAATCATCGCCAAATGCCAGTATCTAAGGTGTGAATCAAAAATACATGTGCCTAGATATTCATGCTCTACCCTTATGAACAAGGCTTGCAAACCAAAGTGCATGGTTAGACCATCGTATGGAGTGCAAATAATGCCCATAACATGTCTAGAAACATAAGTAATGTGTAAGATAAAGCAAAGTGTGTGGAACTTAATCCAAGATATGCAAATACACTACACACAACTCATAGTCTGCCCTCCAATATGCATTAGCATGAAGTACAAAAAGTGACATAATTACATTGCTTCATCTTATACATCAAAAACATCATAGTCATATGTCTTCCTACAATACAACATTATCATATACAATCTATGTAAATACCTAAGAAGGATGGATCATCCACTCATAGCTTTATCATTGTCAATCTTTACTTCTATTGTGCATATTCTTCTCTCCATAAGTACTACAACAAAAATCATCAAATACTAATCAAGCATTGCTTGTCTTTTTGGATCAGTACGATTAGTATCAAAGAACAATGAAGATGCAAACCACCATAAAGGCATGTATCTCATAGTCCCACATCATCCACCACTCAAAACATGCACTCAAAAGAAAAGAAACAAAAGAAAAAGAAAATATGTGAATGCTTCTGCCATGTCAATGCTACCTCACATTCACAATCCACATAGAGTGTTTTTGCCAACTTAACGCTACCTCACACTCTCTCATTACCAAAAACAAAACAATTGAGTGCTTCTGTCGAGTTAACACTACCTCGTACTCACACATCATCATGCAAACTTGCATCACCCCATACGCATAAGAGGCCATGGTCATCACTCACAACCCATGCACTACCGTCATATGCTAAGAAAACATGTCAAAAACATAGGACTAAGAACACAAGCCTTAATATGATTAGGGCCTCCATTACTCGTACATACCCATCAAAAAACACCTCATACCAAAAGTTGGAGGACTCAACAATGACTTATTGGGTTTGGCCCATATCTAGTGGTACCTAGCTTAAAGAGATCTTACAATAAGGCCCAAAACGTTAGTACAATAGGTGTGGTTAAAACGAATACCAAATGCTCTAAAGGATGGGGAAAGCATTACTATCAAATCATAATAAGATTAAAAATGATGTTATTTTAAAATGAATAGCACAATCAATTAGGTTTTGACCTGGATCATAGGCCATTTATCTGTAATGAATAGAGTAGAGTGTTCGCCAGAGTGGCATGTACCTACTTCTCTTAGGTAAGCATCTTTTGATTCAAACTCTAACTCAATCATGGTACCTTCACTTTCAGAGTCATCTGAATCTTGTTCCCAAATCATCACCATGAATAGAATTAGATCATATTCATCTTCATTTATGTAGTCAATTATTGTGATGCCTTGTTCATTTATACACATATCTAATGTGGATAATATTTACATCCACCCATAAGTTTCAAAAGCTTCATCTAGAAATATTTGAAGCATATAGGTAGGATCATTTATTGGCCTTTTTTCTCTTGACATAGGTAGTGAGATTTGAAGACTCTTTCTTCTCTATTAGGTGCCTTGTAGATGCACAAGTGTTGTCTTCATGCATGCATGATTGATCACTTGATCCCAGGCTATGGATAGAAACACCATTTTCTTCCTTGTGAATTGGATTCCATTGGAGAGGGGGAATATCTATATAAGATAATTAATGGAGATCTAGTTTTCTAGTAGTCCCTTGGTGCTAGAGATACAAAGAGTCTCTTCCCCAATCCTGCATCACCTTTAGCTGATGCATGAAAGATCTCCCTAACATCATCTCATAGTTCTAGCTTTGCCAAATTGACATATGGAGAATGTATGTTCAAATTCTACTCTACATGTCAATGTCACATTTTCCAACATACCTAGTGGGGATTCTACTTGGCCATGGACCAATTGGAATTTCATTCTAGTATGTCTTAAAGCAAGTTTGCCCCATTTCATCCAAATCTCTTTGGTGGAAATTCCTACACTTGGACCAAGATCTAGAATGGCATCGGTCATATATACATTGAATGTAATTGGAAGACAAATGTTTCCTTCCTTCCCTCCACTAAAATCTCCCACTTTATCCATTGGAAACTTTACTATAGGGGGCTCTTCTCTAAGCAAATCGATCTCATCATTAAGACAAACTTCGTAATTGACTAGCAAGCCTTTCTCAAAGATGAGGTTTAATCTTTAATAGCTCTTCCAAGGCTAGAGGGCATCATGCTTTTGGTTTCTTCATCTCTTTGATGGTGTTTGATCTTTCTTATGATGATATAGGTCTCTTATATCTCAAGGTAGGAGCGTGAAGGTAGTCAAATTTATGTTCATACTCTCCTATATAACTAGGAAGAGTTGCAAGGTTGATTGCCTCTTCAAGCTTCACACTTATGTTCAGCTCCTTTTCTAAATCCTCATCCATCACTGCAATCTGGTGATCTTTTGAAGCATCTAGCTCAATAAAAGGAGGTTTTCCATCCTCTTCTCTCTTCCACCTAGGTTCTTGGACCTTAGCCCAAAGATCATATCTCCATGATGCTTCCATTTCAAGAATCATAGATTTGGCTTCACTACCATGAACTTCTAGAGCTAGTCTTGGATGAGAGCTAACGAGTTTCTCCTTTGATAATTGTTCATGTTTTTTTGGCTTTCACACATCCTTGAATTTTTCATTAGGGATCCTAGTCATATGATATATGAGTTTGGTCAGCATCTGGGCTCCACTAATAAACTTCTTATTCTCCCAATGCTTAGATGCTTCCTTCAACTCATCATAAATATATAGTGACATGTCAACTAGTCCAAATGGATTACTTTTATCTTTTTTGTTGATCATTTCCAATGTGGTCCGCTTATGTGGCATTGTGTATCTTGATAACCTTGAAAATAACAGCAATTTTAGAAACATTCTAATTATCAATTCGTCATTTGGTTTCTCTTTAAAGTCTGCAAACTTAGTGCAACCAACATATGATGAAGCATTATTTTTTACAAATGTGACATCCACTTTGGTACCCATTAGAAAGAATTATAAAACTGCATTTATATGTTCTAGTCTAATTGTAATCTCTATCTCTTCATTGTCCCAATTTTTCACTTTGCATCTAAAATATGGTTCAAAATTTGTGCTTTTTACTTTGTGCAATGTGTTCATTACTTGCTCACATCAATAAAAGTCTATGGATTATATTGGCTTTTCTAGAAGCCTATGTGATTAAATAGTTCTCCATCTTTTGTATATCACCTTTGATCTTTTGTAAACTCTTATGGGAGCATGTTATATTTGAAATTTCTCTTCTTTATTGTGAATATGTGTTTCTGGATGAGTTTGATATATTGGTTGACTTCCTTCTCTTTCCACTCCTTCTATCTTAAAGTCTTTTCTTCCTCCTCTAATTGTAACTCCATCACTTTTTCTGTTCCTTTGCTAACCAAGAACCAATGTACCCTAGAGAGGGACACTACATCCACCTCTAGCCTTGATACCGGCAATCCTTCAGTCATTATAAATGAATAAAAAAGGAAAAAGATACTTCACTCAAGTTAGCAAAACTTTGTGAAAAGTATTACATGACAAAATAGGTAAAATCACAATTTCCATCACATCTTTTCTTTCCCACCATTCCCACAACTCTTAATAGTGATCATCACATAGAAGAAATGTTTCTTCTATGTGCTATTGGAAACATAAATTCCTTCAAAAGATCTTGAGAAAAAGAAAGGTTCATTATACCCACACACTCATCCTACACCTTGCATTGTTCATAATAAATATTACATATTTATTTTTGCTTTGTTTTCATATATAATTTTTAATAAATATTTTTCCATAATTTTATATATGTATTTTATATACAAATATATTTTCCATATTTTAAGAATAGCTTTTAAGGAAGATCACTGTACTTTCTTCCCCTCTTGACCATTTTCCCATAATTGAAAGAGCTATATCTGGTGCCTAGATTTGAAGAAAATTTGTGCACAGTGTATGTACAGCCTTGTAATGTAGCCCTATTTATGCACACTCTCGATTTGAAATTTTCTAAATGGTGTATTAAAAAAGTTTTAAACATTTTTCTTAACTAGTTCTTTGATGTCAAAGCTTCACCTTTGTTGCTCCTTTTTTAATCATGTACATGTATATATATCTCAAATTTCTTGTCAAAATGTAATTCTCTATTTTGTCACGATTGACTCTTGTGTTTCATCTTGGGTACTCACTTCTTCTTTGTTTTTCTAGATTTGAATTCCTCTTTATGTTTGAAGATTTCTTCTTATACTTAGGTCTCCATATTTGTTTGTATGTCTTTGCATTGTTCTTTGTATGATGAAATCGGTTCCTACAATAGTATGTTCTTTTAACAACAAACTCACATAACCAAATGTGTTTTATATTACTTGTGAAGCAATGTTTCTTTATCATAGATGTTTGGTATCTATCAAGACTCATCTAATCATGTTTTTCTTTTCTTTTATTTTGCTTTAGATTATTCCGATGTCTCTCCTTTTGATCTTCTTTAGTAGGAAACATAAAAGTCTCCACTCTCAACTCTTGTATTTCTAGATCAACTTCCTACACAACAATACTTGCAAAAGCAAATCTCATAGATTTTCCTTTCACTTTTAATATCAACATTTTATTTTCAAAATCTAAAGAAACTTGATTTTCCCTCATCTATTCTTCACCTAAAGTTAAATACTCAGTCATCAAATCTTTAGACCATTCTTCACATTGCACTATATTTAACCCGTTTCCTAATTTAATTCCAATTTGTACAATTGACAAAGAATAAAGACTGATGATTCACAACTTTGATTGCTATTCCATTATTGGTCCTTTTTATCACTATTTGATGTAACAATTTTGAACTACTTGTATTTGCTTGTGCTTCTATGTCCAACAAGACTCTAATGTCTCTTCCTTGATATTGCACTTTTACAACTGATAAATGCTCATTTAGTATTTTTTTCTCCACTTTACATGTCATTACTTGTTCTATTGATTCAATTCTCTTTTCTTCCTTATTCTCCCTTGTGCTTCTTCTTAAGCCTTCTATCTCATCTTCATTTCTTCTTCTTTCCGTTTGTGTAATGTTTGTAAACTTCTCCACATTTTTCTTTCATAGCGACCATTGAGTATGTGTGGCTTAGATGCCTTATGGCTGATTTGGGTGTTGGTCAGTGTTCTGCCATCACCATCTTCACTGACAGCCAGAGCACATTGGCAGTTGTGAGGAACCCTCTGTTCCATGGTCTACTAAGCACATTGAGGTGCATTGTCATTATGTTAGGGAGAGGTTCTCTGCTCGAGAGATCAACTTGGCATATGTGCCCACGTAGAAGAACATTGCAGACCTTTTTCCGAAGGCTCTGGCTAGGGAGAAGTTTGAAGCTTTCCGCAAAGCTTTGGGCTTACTTCCTTTTGTGGATTGATTCCACATAGCTTGGCACTTCCTTATACATGAGTGCCAGCTCCTTATTCACCGCATCACTCCCAAGGGGGATTCGTTGATATATTTAGGTAGTGATGTGTATGAACACACTAGGACCACCGGGGCACTTTTTTCCCTCTTTAGGAGGTCTTTTCCCCCGGCTTGTATATATACCTATTGCCCTAACAGGTTACTTATCTTTGTACACTCTAGTGGTAATACTATTGTAGCTCAGTGATGAGTAGCACCTCCTTTAATGTCAATCCGAGAAGACATGAGGCTGGTATGAAGACCTCGAGCAAGTGAAGGCACAAATATGTGAGTGAGAAGCACACAAACATGCACACACATACACACACACGCGCACACACGGCAAGAACAAAGAGAGTAAGACAATGGAATCACTTCTATTATAACCAAGTTCTCATACAAGCTCAAAACTACAAGAAGCTAGCTCAAAAATGAGCTCTCTAGCTCTATTTATAGTTTTTGACTAGCTTTGGCCCTGTCCAGACCTAGTGTCCGGCCTAGTTAAAAATTAGGTTACAGGGCTTATTTGAGGGCTCAAACGAGATCTAAAAAATATGAAAATTGGCAGGCCACTACTTCTAAGGCTCCCCAAGCTCGAGGACTCCTCAGCTTGTACAAAATGGAGCTACAAAAAGATGAAACGGTATTTATAAGGGTTTCTAGTGATGAGAATCACTTTTATAATGATGTAAGGTTTGGAAAAATTTTAATAGGTTGCCTTAGTGCTAGATCTGCATGCATGGCCGTACTTGCTTCTTCTTATATGATGCCAACACTCTCCCCCCCCTAGCATCTGTCGTCTCTGACAGACCTCTGCTCCACGGTTTGATCGATGTATTGATGCAGTAGGTCGGTTGCCAATTCTTGTTCTTTGATACGTAGTCCTCTGATCAGGTCTCGTTGAAGGGCATCCCAATTGACTGCTCCCGGTATGTCCGGTTGTGGCGTTGAGTAGAGCTCTGAATGCATTGTTTGTTCGCACGCGAAGAGTTGTAGCAAATGAGTTGGCCGTGGCGCGAACACTTCGGAGTGTGCTTCCCAGAACCCCGTGGTGAACATATCATCAAAGGCTTGCTTGTAGCAGGCAGGAAGATATCTGATTCTTGTGTGCCATGCATAAGCGACTCGTATGCTCGGGGTTGTGCTCATATCATAAAGTAGGTCATAGTTATCGTTGATGAAGCCCGGAATTGGCGGCTGAATATTACGTACATTGCGGAAAGTCTTTAGCACCACTTGCATCATGTCCAAAATTTTGAGCATCATCTTCACGGCGACATCAGGCATGGGGTGGAGGCGTGGCATCCAATGTCTGATGGTTGCTATCATGTATGATACTGTAGGTGTACCGGTTGGGGGTGCAATGGCGGGGTAATTGAGCCATTCTTTACAATTTGCATTGTTCTGAACCTTGATGGCGAATGCTTTCCATGATCTTCTTCTTTGTACTGGCCCAAAGCAAGGGTTACACTTCAAATGCATGGGAGCGTGATCCCATGTTCTAAGCATTTCCGGGTAGGTTTCAAGTAACTTTTGCCTCCAAGTGGGTTGGAATTTAACCCCTTTTCTGGCTGCCTCTGGGATATCCTCTGGTTCGAACTGTGTTGCGAAAGTAGGGCACTTGTTGGTGACTCTTTTGATCTCTGCGTTGTAGTCGGCCAACAATACAAAATAGGGTTTATATTGTAATTCTGAACTAGTTATCAGTCTTCTAGAGGCAAGGTGTCTGAAATACTCTGATTGAAGTATGGTTTCTTCAATGGTCCTCATTGCCAGCATCTGAGTGGAGATACGTTCCTCATGAGTTGTCCCCATTTCTTCTACCTGTTTCATTCATACTGAGGGGGGATCCTCATATGTATCCTGTCCTTCCTCCATGATTCTGCCTCCTGGAAGTGGTTGAGGCTCATAGTTGTCCTCAAATGTTTCCTCCACCGGAATGATTACTGCTTCTTCTTCTAGTGGTTGATCAGGTGGAGAGGGGGGTCGTTCATACTGTAACAATTTGATCTTTAATTCAGCCACCTGCTGTCGTAGCTCAAGTACGTCATTGGCCGTTGAAGGTGCAGGTTCTGGTGAAGTGGCAGCATTGACCATCTCTTTAGGTGTTGGTGGTTGTGGTGTATGCACTTGGGATCTTTGTAGTTCCTTTACCTAGTCTACCAACTGGTCATGTGCCTCCAAGAGGGTCGCATATTCTTCTAACGCCTGCTGAATGTGTGCTGAGGGAATAGCTTTGAATTTGGCAGGGTCTATAGGTGCTCCAGCTCCATGGCTGCTTCTAGATTCTCCTGGTTTTGTTGCTGTAGCCTTCTGTTTTCTTCTTGAGCCGCTTCTAAGTGGCAACGAAGTAAAGCCATGTTTCTTTGTAGTCTAGCATTGCGGCCCAACTGATCTCTGAGTTGTTCCTCCATAGCCTTACCCGTCTCCATATACTTGGCTTCCAGCTCTGCATTTGATTGTTGGAGGACGGTCATGTCGTGTTGTAATGTTGTATTACTTAGCTCCAAGGCATTGACACGTGCCTGGAGTTGAGCCGAGAGATTGCATAGCTCTGTGTTATTTTCTTCCAGTAATCTATACTCTTGCTTAAGTTGAGTGGCCGCTTCGAACATGGTGTCTAGTGCATGACTAAATGATGTGGATGCAGGGGTAGAGGTGGAAAATGCAAAGGGTCGGGAAATGGGGAAGGGAAAAGTGGATGATGTGCCTACAGTGATTGGAAATGGTGAAGGGAGTGAAGTGAAATGTGGTGATGTTGGAACAAAAGTGGTGGTGGGTGCTTCTGTGGATGGTGAAATGTCCATGGGTTCAGACGTGATTGTGTGTGAAGTGTGAATTGTGAATACAGGGACGGTGGGTGGTGTGCTAGTGGTTGCCGTGAATGTGGGGAAGGTGGGGTGGGGATGGGATTTTCTCCTGTAACTCTCAATTTGCTCCACAAGGTTTGCCAAGAACGGAGGTAGAGTGACTTGTGTAGGCTCTGAGGAGGTTAGGAGTGGCCCAATGGGTTGGGGTTGGGAGAGAGGAAAAGTATGGGTGAAAGGAAATGGGTGTGTTAGTGTTTGGGTAGGGTCATGTGGATGTCCGAGAGGTGGGGAAGACGATGGGTGACCTATTACGGTATGATCGGTGATGGGATGATCTATTTGGGGTTCGGAAAATGGGTTGGAAGTGATGGATGTAGGTAAAGGGAAGGATGGAGAAATGGTGGTGTGTAGAACGGGTTCACTATGGGTGGATACTGGTTGTGTAGGATGCCTAGTGGTGAGGGGTTCTGAGGGCTGGATGGGAGGTGATGGTGGAGATGGTACCTGGACCTGTACATCTGGTTCATCACTATTGGGTGGACTTGCCATGTGAACATCTTCCTGAGTGTTTGTAGGGAGAGAGGTAGAGACTTCCATCTGAATCATCTTTCCCCGTCGTGGTCTTGTATCAATCCTTCGTTGGTCATATGGAGGGGTATTACGATATACCGTGGTCCTCATGGCTTCCCCTATTCCGCAGGTCTCCGCCAAGAGATTCAATGATTCTACAAAATGGGGGTCGACATTCTCCGCTTGCAGCATCTGGTTCACCAGTGCTCTATTTGCCTCTTCTGATAACTTGTGTCTTTTCTGTACCTGCTTGATTGTCTTGTAGAGCCGTTTGAGGTGTGCCGTGTAGGCAAGAGCTTCCTCTTCACTCTCCTCTGGTCCATTTCCCTGTGCTTCTTCTTGATTTTGTGTGCTTTGAGCATGAGGATGTTGTGCCTCATCTTCCCAATGTACCCTTCTTGCCTTACTCTGTGGCCGTTCTCTTTGGGATGATGATCCGAGACCGTCATTGTCAGAAAATAATTCACTCTCAGACAAGTGTGTTGTTTGTAAGAAGTTTTCAAAGTCAAAGGATGGATCTGCTGCCAATGTAGCCATGGATGCAAACTCAGCATCTGTGGGTAGTGGGGGGGCTGATGGAGTGGGTTGTACCAAGTCTCTTGATTGTAGTCCTTGGAGATGGATCGTGAAAGGGGCTACTTGTTCTTCTTCTCTATAGGAGGTCTCTGTGGCAATTTTGCGAGGAATGAGAACCTGTGAAAGTGATCCACACATTCTTTTAGTGGGTTGAACCCCTGATTTCCGCCCCTGGAAGAATTCCAATTGTGAGTACTTGAGGGCTCGTGCAATTGACACATCATAAGCCAGACATCTGTAAATGATTCTTGTAATGGCACAGCAGCCATTCAAAGTAGGCTTCCTCACTCCTCGCTTGCCTGCTTCATATAACTGATCAAGGATCCATACTGGCATTTTCATAGGTAAGCTCCTGGTCTCGGCTAGGTATAACCCATACCAGATCTTCTTATGAGGCTGGGTGAACCGGTCTTGGGCTGGAAATGCAAAGTGTTGAAGGCACATCCGCAGTGGTATGGCGATGTTGGGGGTGAGGGCACACATTTCTTTCAACTTCTTGATTTTGTTGTTCTTCATCGACTCTGGTATCAAAGGATCTCGATCTGAGGGTACATGGGTGCCATACATCTAAAGGGCCTCCCTGATTAACGTGATATTCAACTCAAACTTCTTCATTTCTTCCTGGTTTGATAGAGAGGGCACCAGGAATGTGCCTGAATGATCTTTGTCTCCTATCGCCTTGAGAGTTGCAATCAAGTAGTAGCACCGAAGAAAATCCGGTCTAGGCAAGGCTGCACTAAAATAATCTTGCAACCCCGCTTTTTGCCAAATATCTTGAAGAGGGGCAACATTTTGCAATGCTTCAAATTCTCCTGAGAAGAACTGAAAGGTCCACCACACTCCTCCACATTCCAACTTGGATTCCCAGATATGATTTGCGTCTCCCAAATCTCGTGGCATCTCATTGAACCAATGAGAATGCCCCTTTACTCTTTCTGTCAGGCCACTTGGTGGATCCGGAATGGGAATTCTTCTCACATTCACAAGCTCTTCAGGCCTTGCTGTCAGTGGGGCCCCCACACGCATGGTATCCCCAATTGCTTTGAGTGCTAGTGCCTACCTGAGAGCTCGTGCCTGCTGCTGTTGCCATGGGAATCGGGTGCTTATCTGCTAGAAGAAGAAAGGCACATTAGTGTTGCATAGGAAACAGGATGTAATGGTGTTCCCTTCACAATACTAACATGACAATCCAGAAGGTTAGTGGTTAGGGTGAAGTGTTTGTGATAGATGTAAGTGGTGGTTAGTGGTTAGTGTACTCCTAAATGCATACTGTGGACATGCAAAGTACTCAGAATGCACCTACATCAGAGTGGATGGATTTACAAAATTGGGACTGGGGTTTTGATACAGGATTTAAGTCTCCAAACTTTGATAGAGGATTTATAGCTCTTAGAGCTAATGATAGGTAAAGATTTATGAACTAGATTGTGATGGATTTGGGACCTTTTGGGTACCCATTTCCAGACATTACTCGGTTTGACTGAGTGTGGGTTAGTGTGGGATTTAGGTAGAGTTCCTGAGTTGTTTGTCGAGAGGACTTATGGGTGTTGAATTATGCCAATGACTAGAGTTGGAGCTATTTGGGCTCGTAAACAGGCCTTGGGCACCCATATCTATCTAGCATTGGGGCTAGCCTTCATTGACCGCTTAGGGACCCAAATAGACGTGGTATGCCTAGGAGGTTGCCTAGGGTACTCCTTCACTTTTGACCTTGATGGTGTGGCTCGTTTTGTGCCTCCTTGAGAACCTGTTACTAGAGCTGTGGGTTTTCCATCCTTGTGCATCCAGATCTGCTTCGCGCCACGAGGTACTCCATGTTGCACTGGTTGGTGCTCCTGCTGCTTGGTCATCAGCCTCCTTCGTGTCGTGTGATGTTCGGTCTGCATGTTTGGAACCTTCTTTGGAACAGCTGGGAACTCCTCATTGACTTCTGTACCTTCGGTAAGATTGACAATCCTCTGCACCATAGAACTTTGGACAAGTACAACATTGTTATGTTCATGTGGGTTCCTGGAGGGACAAAGGTTTGGTGCCTTTTCTACTGGTTTGAGTGCTGGTTTTTCTAATTCAATCATAAGGCGGCTTTGGCCTGCCCAAGCCTGAAGAAGTCCACTTCTTAGGTTGAGGTTGACTGCATGATCATAGATCCAGTCTTGGCCCAAGACAAGAGGCTCGGTGAGATCCTCGTCTTCACATACTAGCACTTTTGCTGGCATTAGTACCTCCTGAATGTAGAGGGGAAGCTCCACCTCTCCCATGCAAGGGGTTTCGACACCTCCTAATCCTATTAGATATGCTTCTAGGGGTTTTACCTCCAATTGCAATTGTTGGCAGTAAGAAAGCCAAACTACACTAGTGGCGGCTCCTGAATCAATTAAAGCTCTCACGCTCCTTGTACTGTCTCCTTGTCCTATTTCTAGGGTCACAAAAGGTCGCCGATCAACTATCGTATGGGCCCGCTTACCTAAAGCCTCACACATGGCAATGTGATAACCATGAGCTTCATGATTGTCAGTCATGGCCTGATCTCTACCTTGTCTTCGCAGTTTCATTCGTCGAATGCGTTCTAAAGCTTCGGCCTGTGCTTCTTCACGAAATCGCTTTTCCTCTTCCTTACGTTTCTTTGTAGTATTAAGTCGATTGAGCATTTCTTCAGTTAAGGGTTCTTGATATAGCTTGACTCTACATCCTCTTATGTAACTTGGTAGTACATCACCCTCTAAGGTGGCTAGTTGTACTACTCCACTTGTGGAGATCCTATTGATAATCATTGGTCCATAGCCTCTTTTCTCTAATTTTCGTGCATGTTGCTTCAGTGTGTAGACTAGGACTAGGTCTCCTGCTTTCAATCCTTTATCCTTCACATGTGTATCAAAATACGCCTTCTGCCTCTTCTTGGCTGCATAGATTCCTGCTGCAGCTCTCAATCGTGTCTCACCTAAACGTTCAAGATCAAAGATTCTAGAGGATAGTTCATGGCCAGTCCAGTCATGATCTTGTGCTACTTGTAATGTAGGTATCAAAAAATCCAATGGTAGCACCGCATTCTGGCCAAACACCATCTGAAAGGGTGTGGCTTGGAGTACCGTTTTATAGGCCACCCGGTATGCCCAAACATCGTGGTGTAGCTGTTTGTCCCAATCAGAGCGTTTGTTATTCACTAGTTTAGTCAGCACATTGCATAAGATCTTATTTGTGCTCTCAGCCTGGCCATTAGCTTGTGGATGATAGGGAGCAGACTTCTTATGTATCACCAAGAATTCTTGGAGAAGGTTTTCTATGACTTCATTCAAGAAGTGTGTGCCTCTATCACTCACCAACTCTATTGGCAATCCGTACCTCGTGAACACATTTTCAAATAAGAACTTTGCTGTTGTTTGAGCATCATGTTTTGTAGTGGCTTTCACTTCTACCCACTTGGTTAGATAGTTTGTGGCCACAATGATATACTCAGCATGTGAACCCTTAGCTCGGGGATTAATAGGACCAACAAAGTCTATTCCCCACTTAGAGAATGCACGTCCACCCATCATAGGCTTCAATGGCATCTCATCCTTGCGTATGGGATACTAGGTTCGCTCACAAACCTCACACCTCTTCACATAGGTATGTGCATCCATGTGAAGGGTGGGCCACCAAAATCCTGCAAATAGAATTGCCTTGATCACCCTATCTGGACCGAAGTGTCCTCCTGCTACACCTTGGTGAGCAGTCTCTAATATCTTGAGGTATTCGCTCTCATGAACACACAGTCTTAGGTAACCATCTTTACCACGTTTGTATAAATTATCACCAATGATGGTGTAATCCAAGGCTTCTTGTTCCAAACTTCTTTGTCTAGCCAAAGTCATATCTTGAGGGAATGTTTTCATCCTCAAGAAAGCTACTAATGGTTCACTCCAATCTGGCACTAAAGACACTAGATAAAGAGTGGCGTGTTCCACTGGTGGTTTAGTGCAGCAGATTGGGCATTCTTTGCACATTCTATGGACATCAACTTCCATGGTTGGCCAATGCACTCCTAGTCTCCTCAGGGTCTGTAGGGTTCGTTGTTTTGAGTAGTGTTGCTCTAATGCACCTACATGTGCTAATTGCAACCACTTAGCGTACTCGTCCTCTTCCACACAACAGGCCAATACTCCTTGCTCCATATGTTTGTACATACTTCTTGCCAAGATATGATACTTTTGAGCTCTTACTATCTCTCTATCTTCTGTGTGCATTACCGGGTGATTAGGACCGTATGTCAATACTGGCACTAATGGCTTAGCCCACTGAGGTACAACTTCCAAATTAAACAAGTAAGCATCAGGTAAGTCATCTGATACTCCTTGTGGGGCCTCTCCAGATGTGAGCCTAGAGAGATGGTCTGCTCTCAAATGAGTCATGCCTTTCCTCACTACTACCTCAAAGTCATATTCCATTAGTAAGAGAAACCATCTTACTAATCTGCCTGTATTACATGGCTTGTTTACCAAGTACAGTGGAGCTTGGTGATCAGTAAAAAATTTGAGCTTATTTGCAAGCAAATAGTGTCTAAACTTTTTAACCGCGTACACCATGCCTAATCCTTCTCGTTCGGTGTTGTATAGTTCTGTTCAGCAGCATTCAATTGTCTACTGGCATAGGCAATAGGGAGATCCATATTACCTTCACCCGTAGGTTGTGCAAGTACACATCCAATAGCATAATTGGAGGCATCCACATGAACATGGAATGGCTTGTTTCAATCTGGTGTAGTCAAGATTGGTGTTGAACATAATCTTCGTTTAAGCTCATTGAAGGAATTCTCACAATCATCAGTCCACTCAAAGTTAGTCAAAAGTCCGTACATGGGCTTTGCAATGACAGCATACATGTGAATGAACCGACGGTAGTAACCACAATGCCCCATGAAAGCCTGTACTTCCTTGACGTTCTTTGGCCTAGGTAGTTCTGCGATGGCTCTCACTTTCTCTTTGTCAGTGGATATGCCGTTCTTAGACACTATGTGTCCTAGAATTTTGCCTTGCCTGACCATGAAAACACACTTTTCTGGGTTCAGGCAGACTTGATATTTTCTGCATTTATCAAAGATTTGTTTGAGTTCAGGTATATGGGTCTGTCTAATGTTGGAATGAGCGCAAAGATCATCAACATAGACTTCCAAATTCTTCCTCAAGAACTCTTTAAACACGTGACACATTAATCTTTGAAAGGTAGCAAGTGCATTGGTAAGCCCGAATGGCATTACCCGAAAGGAAAATATGCCCCACTCTGTGGCAAAAGCCGTCTTATGCTGATATTCTAGTGCAATGGCTACTTGATTGTAGCCAGAGAACCCATCTAGGAAGCTGTACACTTCCTTGCCTGCTACCCTTTCTAATAAATGCTCGGTGATAGGAAGCGGATAACTATCCCTGATAGTGGCTGTGTTAACCTTCTTCAAGTTAATGCATACACGTAATTTGCCATTCTTTTTTGGCACCACTACAATGGGGGATACCCATTGAGTATGCTCAATTTCATAGATAAATCCAGCTTCAACCAAGCGATCTATCTCTTCCTTGATCTTGGCCGCATAGTTGTCATTGTATGTGTATGGCTTTTGCTTAGAGGGCCTAGCCTCTGAAGTCATGGGTATCGTATGTGAGCATATGTCAGGGTCTACATCTTTCAGGTCCTTGTAGCTCCAAGCGAATACATCTCTGTACTCTCTTAGCAAAGCTATCAACTCTTGCTCTTCTTCTTCCGTCAGGTCATGCCCTATGTAGGTGCATCTTTCTTCTCCCTCTTCTATGGTGACAACTATTTTCTTGGTAGTTTCCTTGCTATCATAGGCCTCTCCTGCTTGTGCCTCACGTTTAGGCATTCTTATCATGACTCTCTGTAGCTCAATGATGAGTAGCACCTCCTTTAATGTCAATCCGGGAAGACGTGAGGATGGTATGAAGACCTCGAGCAAGTGGCTGCACAAGTGCGTGAGTGAGAAGCACACTAGCATGCACACACATACACGCACACGCGCACACTAGGCAAGACAAAAAGTGAGAATCAATGGAGCTTTTAGATTACTTTCAAAATGCTCTTACAAGTTCGTTTCAATTACAATCTAACTCCAAAAATGAGCTCTCTAGCTCTTTTTATAGTTTTTGACTAGGTTTTGGCCCTGTCCAGACCTAGTGTCCGGCCTAGTTAAAAATTAGGTTCCAGGGCCAATTTGAGGGCTCAAACGGAGTCTAAAAAATACGAAAATTGGTATGTAGGTACTTCTAAGGCTCCTCAAGCTCAAGGACTCCTTGGCTTGCACAAAATGGAGCTACAAAAATATGAAATGGTATTTACAATGATTGTTAGTGATAAGAATCACTGTTAAAAGATGTAGATTTGGGAAAAATTGAAGGGCCTATCTGCCAGATTTGCGTCGACTGCTTTGTCTACTTACTCCTTCACCTTGTTCTGACTCTCTCCGCTGGCTTCCTTGTCTAGTCGGTCCTTGGGTGCCCATACTGCTCTCAACACCCCCCCCTCTCTCGCGTCTGTCGTCCCTGACAGACCCTTGTTGCTGGGAGTGTTGGATGTAATATTCCACAACCTGAGTGGCAAGCTGATGTTCTTGTATGCGTAGTCCTCTGGCCAAATCTGTCATCATACGATCCCAATCGATTGGTCTTGGAATGTCCGGATGTGGCAGACGTAACTGATCTGCATGGATCGCTTGTTCTACTGCGAATAGATGTAGCAAATGTGTGGGTCTGGGAATGAAAATTTCGGAATTGTATTCCCAGAATCCCGTAGAGAACATTTCCTCAAATGTCTGCTTGAAGCATGCGGGCAAGTACTTTATTCGTGCGTGCCAAGCAAAGATGACAGTGACCGAGGGGGTTTGGCTCATGTCGTAGACTAAATCCTTGTTGCCTTGAGAGAATCCAGGGGCAGAGATGTATGGAGCTTGGACATTCCGAAAGGTTTTGAAGACAATGGTCATGAGCTCGAATATCTTCATACACATTTTCGCTGCTATGTCGGGTACATTATTTAAACGTGTAGACCAGTGCCGAATTGTTGATATCATGTAGGCTACGGTTGGGGTCCCTCGAGGTGGAGCAAAATATGGGTAGTTAACCCAAGCCGAGCACTCTTTGTTGTTGCGTACCTTGATTGCAAATGCTTGCCAGGATCTGCGACGTACCACTGGACAATAGCATGGATTATACTTGATATATAGTGGCATGGTTGCCCAAGTACTCATCATCTCTGGGTAATCGATGAGTAGACGTGCACGCCAATTAGGTTGGAAGATCGAGCCAGCACGTGCATCTGTCGGTAAATCCCCTATCTCAAATTGAGTGGCGAACGTGGGCTCCTTCCCTGTATGTCTTTTGACTTCTGCATTATAATCATGTAGTAAGACAAAATAAGGCATGTATTGTGATTCTGATGTTGTGATTAACCGTTGATGGGATAAATTTTGAAAGTAGGAAGACCGAAGGACAGTTTCTTCCAGATTTGTGAGAGATTGCATTTGCACGGCCACACGATCATCATGTGTCTTACCCACTTTCTCGACCCTTTTGACCCAATCTGGAACTTGAATTTCTAACGTGTCTTGTCCTTCTTCCGTAGTTCGACCACCAGGCGTTGGCATAGGCTCGTATGGCTCTTCATAGCTGTCATCGACGGGGATTTCCACTACTGTTTCAGGTTCTGGTTCTTCAATGGGCGAGGGTGGTCGTTCATATGGGAGGAGGCGTGCTTGGAGTTCTGCCACCTGTTTCCGGAGGGTCTCCATTTCTTCGGTAGAGTGCTGCAAGATTACCGGCTCCTGTTGAGCTGTGGGCACACTGGCAATCTATTTCTTGAGATCTGCACATTCAGTCTCTAGCTTTTCATATGACTCCAAGAAATTTGCATGCTCCTCAAGTAAGATGCGAATGTCTTCTGATGGAACTACTCTATATCTGGTAGGGCTAATGGTTGCTCCTACGGTTCCTTCCATAGCCGCTTCAAAGTTGTCTTGGTTTTGTTGTTGAAGTCGTTTGTTCTCTTCTAGTGCTGCGGCCATATGCTTCCTTAATAGCCCAATGTTGCGTCTGAGTGTAGCGTTAGAGATCATTTGCGCTTGAAGCACTGTTTCTAGTTCCTTGACTGCTTGGTCATCTACGGTTGATGTCTTCGATTCCAATTTGGAGTGAGCCTGCTGTAGTGTGGTATGCTCGGTTAGGAGCGTCTGGTAGTTAGCTTCAAGAGTGGTGACTCTAGCTTGCAGACGTTGAGATTCTGCCTGGAGGGCAGCAGTGCGTTCTTCCAATTGATGGTAGTCTTGTTGTAGCTGATGTGCACACTGAAGTAATGTGTTGAACGTGCTATTTACATTATGAGATGCAAGGGAAAAAGTTTGAAATGCAGGGGAGATGGGATTGGGTAGGGGGGTAGTGAATGCTGTGTGTGCCAATGATGTGAGTGGTGAGGTGGGGGGCAAGGGAGGGGAAGATGGTGGAATCGTGGGGAGAGGTGCTGTGGTTGGTGAAATGTTCATTGGATCAGACAAGGTGGTGTGTGCAGGGGCTACCATGTAGGTGGGTATGGTAGGTGAAGTGAGTGTGGTGTTCGTGTAAATTGATGTCGTTGCGAACATCGGAGAAATGTGCCTCGGAAACATTGGAGAGCGGGTGAACTGCTCCACAACGGACGGGTATTGGGGTGGCGCGGTCAGGTTGAAAGAGGTTTAGGGGCCAGATGGGAAGTGAGGGTCATGGAATGGAGGTACCCGTATTGGGGGATAGGTCGGGAAACACAGGGTGCCTTCTGTGGGTGCTGGGTTTCCAACTACACTTGGAATTATGGGATGGCCAGTCATGGGTTCAGAGGATAGACGGGACGAAGTGTACAAGGGATTGGTGACGAAGGAGAAGAGGGTGTCTTGTGAGGTGGGTTCTCGAAATGAGAATGATTTGAATGAGGATGGGTTATAAGTGAAGGTAGAGGTGATGACTGTCGTTTTTTCCAAGGTGGGAGGTGGTGGTGGGGGTGGAGACGGTGGTGATGGAGGATGCTGGGGTGAGATGGGTGATGTCTGAACGAAGGTTTCGGCGGAGAGGTCAGTGGTGGTTGTGGGGGTGGCTGTGGTCTCAATGGGTACTTCTGGTTCTGTGACGGGTATCCTGATAGTCTTACCTGCTCGTGGTAACGTGTCCACTCTGCGTTTGTCATACCTTACGGACTGGCGGACTGCGGTGTGGATAGCCTCCGGAACTCCTAAAGAGTCTGACACTAATTTGAGGGTGTCAATGAAGTGTTGGTCCACCCCTTCATCTGATAGCATTTCTTGCATCAAAGCTTGACCTGATACCAGAGAGAGTTGATGCCTTTCTTGTACTGCTTTGATAGTGTCGTATAGCCTTCGTAGTTGAGCTGTATATGCTGGTGCACCTACAAGTTCTGGCACTTCTTGTTGCTCCTCTTGGTGCTCTTGATCATACTCCTCCTCATCATCCTCCTGTTCTTCATCTCCGTCATCTTCTGCATCCACTTCAACAGGTGTGACACGTGCTTGGGAGGTTGTGGCCTGCGTTTGTACGTTTTCCGCTTGTTGTGCCTCTTCTGCCTCCAGCTCTACATCTTGTAATAGTTGTTCAAAGTCTTCATTAGTGAGTTCTTCCAAAGGTGCACCACTAGGAAATTCGAGATCCATTGGGATGGGAGGGAATATCAAGGTGGAACCATCGGTGCTGCGTCTTGGAAGTCGGAGTGTGAATGGTCGGACTCTTCGGGGTGGCGGGGTGACGTCTGGTGTTAGGGTGGCTCCACGTGGTTGAGCACATGGGACTTGGACCGTGCCTCTCATCTTCTTAGAAGGGGGTCCAGTGGATGTCCTGCCTCTAAACTGCTCTACCCGATTCCACATTAGGGCCCGTTGGATCGGAATGTCATAAGCCAAACACCTATAAATGATTCTTGTCAGAGCACAGCAACCATATAAAACCTGTTTCCGCGGCCAGCGTTTGTGAGCTAGGTGTATCTGATCAATTATCCAGTGGGGTAGGTTGATGGTGAGGCTCTGTGTCTCCGCCAGATACAAGCTAAACCAAATCTTTTTGGGCGGCATGGTGAATCTATCCTGCGCTGGAAAAGCAAAGTGTTGCATGCACATGCGAAGGTGTATTGCAATATTAGGCGTCATGGATACCATGTCCTTGAGTTTGGTGAGACTTCGATTCTTCATGTAATCCGGTACTAGGGTTTCCTTTTCTGTAGGAATATGCATTCCGCGCATATCTAGAGCTTCTCTCACCAAATTGTTTGATAGCCTGAACCTCTTGAGCTCATTCCCCTTTGTCAGAGATGGAATCACAAATGAGCTTGCACCTTTTGGGTTCTGATTTGGAGTCAAGGTGTTGATGAGATAGTAGCATCGCATGAAGTCGGGTTTTGGGAGTCGGGCACTGAAATAGGCACTCAATCCTGCTTTTTCCCATATCGGACGTAGACCTTCCGCATTTTGTAATTTCTCAAATTCTCTTGTAAAGAAATGGTATCTGCCTTGCTTTCCATTGAAGTCCAACTCTGATTCCCATAGGTACGTTCCTTCACCCAAGGGTCCTGCCACCTCGGTAAACCAATGTGAAGTCTTTCCCACGGGCATGGTGTGGCCACGCGGAGGGTCCGCAATAGGTATGATTTTGATGGCCTGCAATTCTTCTGGTCTTTCAATTGTCTCAGGCAAAACGGGTAAATTGTCCAGGTCCACCACTTGCGGGTTTGTTTCTGTGTGAGAGCTAGTTCCTGCTACCTCCGCCATGTTGAAAATGTCGCAGCTGATTCTGTGAGAATATATGAATAAACGTTAACATTGCAATGGACACAAAAATGACATGGTGTCCCTTATTACAACATTAACTTAAAGTTCGGGAGTGGTTAGGGGTTAATAAGTGCTCGGTGCTGGTGTGTGTAGTTAGGAGTTAGGTAGACCTAAGAGCTAAGCGAAATGATGTGATGTGAGAGTGAAGCGGTTAGTAGGTGGTCATGGATTTACAATCGGGGTCCGGGGGTTTGTTACAAGTCTTGGGCTGCCAAATGCAGTGGATAGGTTTTGCTCGTGGTTCCGTAGAGATTCTCGAGAGCTTTATAGGTGTGTCAGCTTGAACATGAGGCCTTTTAGGTACCCATTTACAACTGATTCTGTTCGTGCTCATGTGCCTTGGTGTTAAAAATGAGTGGATGTAGGCTGTGCGAGTGAATGGATCATGCTGTGTAGGGTGTCTTCTTGGTGTAGCTATTTGAGCCCGCAAACAAGCCTTAGGCACCCAAATTTGTCTTGGTTGTGAGCTAGCCTTCATCGACTTTTTGGGCACCCAAATAGATTTCACGTTAGCATAAGAATTTCCGAAAGACTTCTTATTAGTGTCGTGTTGTTGGTTACTAATAAGAGGCTTTGCCCGTGTGGTTGGCTTGAGTGCAACCGGGTGTTCGCCTTTCCGCACCCACACTTGGTTCACTTGCTGAGACATTTTGCTCCGCAGGTACTTTTGATTTCCAGCATAGGTAGTACTTTGCTTCTTCTGCCTTTGATCCACTTTTGGTTGCTGCCTCCTTCTGACCTTTGGAAAAGAGGGGAGTTCCGTTGCATCCTCGACTCCTTTTTTGCATCCATCATTCCTCTGCAACACATAGTTTTGGACAAGAACAACATGGTCATCTTCATGTGTACTCCTGGAAGGACCAGGAGTCTGTGCCTTTCCTAGTTCCTTGAGTGCTCCATTATCTAACTCTACCGTAATTCGACTATGATTGACCCATACCTGAAGAAGTCCACTTCTTAGGTTCAAGTTGACGGCTTGGTCATAGATCCAGTCTTGACCCAAGACAAGGGGTTCCGTGAGGTCCTCATCTTGGCACACTAGTACTTTAACTGTCATTGTCTCATCATGAATGTAGAGGGGAAGTTTCACCTCGCCTATGCAAGGGGTTTCCACTCCACCCAATCCTATGAGGTATGCTTCCACAGGATTGACAGTTAACTGTAATTCTTGACAGTAAGACACTCTAACAGCACTAGTGGCTGCGCCTGTGTCAATCAAGGCTCTTACGTTCCTTGCACTCTTTCCTTGTTCTATATCTAGGGTTATGAAAGGACGTCTATCAATTATCCTATGCGAGCTTGTTCCTGCAACTTCACACATGGCCATAGGATATCCTTGATCTGCATAGTCATTCGCTCTAGGCTGATCTCTACCTTGCCTTCGGAACTTCATCCTTCTGATGCGTTCTAAAGCTTCTGCTTGAGCCTCTTCTCGAACTCGCTTTTCTTCCTCTTTGCGTTTCTTAGCAGTGTTGAGTCGGCTGAGCATTTCCTCCGTGAGGGGTTCCTGATACAACTTGACTCTGCAACCGCTAATATAGTTTGGGAGAACATCACCCTCTAACGTGGCTAGTTGTACTGCTCCGCTCGTGGAGATCCTATTGATGATCATAGGTCCGTAGCCTCTCTTTTCTAGCTTCCTTGCGTGTTGTTTCAGTGTATAGACTAAAACTAGATCTCCTGCTTTCAAACCATTATCCTTCACGTGGGCATCAAAGTATGCCTTCTGTCTCTTCTTGGCTGCATATATTCCTGCAGCGGCTCTCAGTCTTGTTTCTCCTAATCGTTCAAGGTCAAAGATCCTAGAGGAGAGCTCATGACCTGTCCATTCGTGCTCTTGTGCTACTCTCAATGTAGGGATCAAGAAGTCCAAGGGTAACACAGCGTTTTGGCCGAATACCATCTGAAAGGGGGTGGCTTGGAGTACCGTTTTGTAGGCAATTCGGTATGCCCAAACAGCATGGTGTAGCTGTTTGTCCCAATCAGAGCGTTTAGTGTTCACTAATTTTGTCAGTACATTGCATAAGATCTTATTAGTGCTCTCAGCTTGTCCATTAGCTTGAGGGTGATAGGGGGCAGACTTCTTGTGTATTACCAAGAATTCTTGGAGTAGATTTTCAATCACTTCGTTCAAGAAATGAGTGCCTCTATCACTTACAAGCTCTATAGGTAGCCCATATCTCGTGAAGACACTCTCAAACAAGAATTTAGCAGTTGTTTGAGCATCGTTCTTTGTCGTAGCCCTTACCTCTACCCACTTAGTTAGATAATCTGTCGCAACAATGATGTATTCCGCATGAGAACCTTTAGCTGGGGGATTAATAGGACCTACAAAATCTATTCCCCACTTAGAAAATGCACGTCCACCCATCATAGGTTTCAGTGGCATCTCATCTTTGCGTATAGGATACTGAGTCCTCTGGCAGACATCACACCGTTTCACATAGGTATGTGCATCCATGTGAAGGGTCGGCCACCAGAAGCCCGCAAATAGTATTGCCTTGATCACCCGATCTGGTCCAAAATGTCCTCCTGCTACACCTTGGTGAGCGGTTTCTAAGATCTTCAGATATTCACTTTCATGGACACATAGCCTCAGGTAACCATCTTTACCACGCTTATATAGATTATCACCAATGAGTGAATAATCCTGGGCTTCTTGTTCTAAACTCCTTTTCCTAGCGAGAGTCATGTCTGGAGGGAATGTGTTTGTCCTCAGGAAGGATACTAGAGGTTCGCTCCAATCTGGCACTATGGATACTTGATAAAGAGTAGCGTGTTCCACAGGTGGTTTAGTGCAGCAGATTGGGCATTCCTTGCACAACTTTTGGACATCAGCTTCCATAGTTGGCCAATGTACTCCGAGTCTCTTTAGGGTCTGTAAAGTTCGTTGTTTTGAATGGTGTTGCTCTAGTGCACCTACATGTGCTAATTGCAACCATTTAGAGTACTCATCCTCTTCTACGCAACAAGCCAAGATCCCTTGATCTGTGTGCTTGTACATACTTCCTGCCATGATGTGGTACTTTTGGGCTTTTACAACCTCTCTATTCCGTGTGTTTACCACTGGATGATTAGGCCCGTATGTCAATACTGGTACCAATGGCTTAGCCCACTGCGGCACCACTTCCAAATTAAACAAGTAAGCATCAGGAAGGTCATCTGATACTCCTTGTGGGGCTTCTCCCGATGTGAGCCTAGAAAGATGATCAGCTCTCAAATGGGTCCTCCCTTTTCTTACCACAACCTCAAAATCATATTCCATTAGCAAGAGAAACCATCTTACTAATCTTCCTGTATTGCATGGCTTGTTTACAAGATATAACAATGCCTGATGATCAGTAAAAAATTTAAACTTATTTGCAAGCAAATAGTGTCTAAATTTCTTAACTGCATATACCATGCCTAATCCTTCTCGCTCTGTAGTGGTGTAATTCCGTTCAGCCGCATTCAATTGTCTACTGGCATAGGCAATTGGAAGATCCATATTACCTTCACCAGTAGGTTGTGCAAGCACACATCCAATAGCATAATTGGATGCATCAACATGAACATGGAATGGCTTATTCCAATCTGGTGTGGTCAAGATTGGTGCTGAACACAATCTTCGTTTAAGCTCCTGGAAGGAATTCTCACATTCATCCGTCCACTCAAAGTTGGTCAGAAGTCCGTACATGGGCTTTGCAATGACAGCATACATGTGTATAAATCGTCGGTAATAACCACAGTGCCCCATGAAAGCTTGTACTTCCTTGACATTCTTTGGCCTAGGTAGCTCTGCTATGGCTCTCACTTTTTCTTCGTCGGTAGATATGCCTGTAGCTCAATGATGAGTAGCACCTCCTTTAATGTCAATCCGGGAAGACGTGAGGATGGTATGAAGACCTCGAGCAAGTGGCGGCACAAGTGCATGAGTGAGAAGCACACAAGCTTGCACACACATACACACACACGCGCACACAAGGTAAGACAAAGAGTGAGAATCAATGGAGCTTTTAGATTACTTTCAAAAGCTCTTACAAGTTCGTTTCAATTACAATCTAACCCCAAAAATGAGCTCTCTAGCTCTTTTTATAGTTTTTGACTAGCTTTTGGCCCTGTCCAGACCTAGTGTCCGGCCTAGTTAAAAATTAGGTTCCCGGGCTTATTTGAGGACTCAAACGAAGTCTAAAAATTATGAAAATTGGTACGATGATACTTCTAATACTCCTCAAGCTTGAGGACTCCTCGGCTTGCACAAAATGGAGTCTAATCTACCAAAAACGGGATTTACAATGTTTGTGTAGTGATTAAAATCACTTGAATTGTACATAATCTATGGGAAAAAATGATCTGGCCTTGTTGCCGTATTGTGCATGATTCCTTTGTTGCTTTGTGTGCCAACACTCCCCCCTTCCTAGCGTCTGTCGCCCCTGACAGACCTTTGTTCCCTCGGGTGGTCGATGTAATATTGGATGACATTGGTGGCCAGTTCATGTTCTCCTATCCTTAAGCCTCTTGCTAGATCGGCTTCCAATGCCTCCCAATTTATTGCACCGGGGGTCTCTGGTTGTGGGGTGGTGTAGTACTCTGAATACATTGCTTGTTCACAAGCAAACAGTTGAAGCAGATGTGTCGGCTTTGGCGCGAAAATCTCCGAGTGGTACTCCCAGAACCCTGATCTGAACATTTCTTCGAAGGTCTGTTTGTAGCAGGCGGGGAGGTATTTGATGCGTGCATGCCAAGCGTAAGCCACACGGATACTGGGGGTGGTGCTCATGTCATACACCAAGTCGTAATTTCCATTGCTAAACCCCGGAAGGCGTACCTGTGGTGCGGCTGCATTTCTAAAGGTCTTCAGCACCACTTGCATCATATCTAAGATTTTAAGCATCATTTGTGCTGCTACATCTTGCATGGGCTTCAAGCGCGGCATCCAGTGGTGAATGGTCCCCATCATATGTGCTACCGATGGTGGTCCTTGTGGTGGCGCTATGTACGGGTAGTTCAGCCATTCCTTGCATTGCGCATTGTTCTGTACCTTGATATTAAATGCCTTCCACGACCTGCGGCGGGGGACTGGACCGTAGCATGGGTTGTACAGGAGGTGCAACGGCGCGTTGTTCCATGTGCGTAGCATTTCTGGATAAGTCTCTAAAAGTTTCTGCCGCCATGTTGGTTGACGAATCTTGCCTTTTTGCACCTCTGGAGGAAGGTCTTCGGGTTGAAATTGGGTCGCAAAAGTAGGAATCTGACCCGTGACTCTTTGTATTTCTGCATTATAATCAGCCAAGATAATATAATATGGCCTGTACTGGAGTTCCGATGAGAGAATCAGGCGTCTCGATGACAAGTTCTTGAAGTAATCTGATTGTAAAACAGTCTCCTCTATGACCCTCATAGCCTGATTTTGCACTACAGTGCGCTCTTCATGCGAGGTCCCTATTTCCTCCACTTGTCGTAACCATGGCGGCCGTGGTGCCTCGAACGTGTCCTGCGCTTCTTCTGTTTGCTGGCCTCCTGGGAATGGTTGCGGATCATATTCTTCATCAAACGTTTGTTCCACAGGAATTTGCATCACTTCTTCGTCCGTGGGAGCCTCCGGAGGGGAAGATGGCCTCTCATATTGTAGTAGGCGTGTCTGCAATTCAGTTACCTGTTGCTGGAGATCTTTTATGGCCTCTGCGTCGGAGGGAAGCGAGGCTGCAGAGGGGGTGGTTGGAGGGGCAGCTGTTGGGCCTTGTTGGTGTTCCTGCTTCAGTTGTCCTAGCTCCTCCGATAGCTTATCATGTGCTTCGAGTAGCATGGCATAATCTTCCAATATAATCTTGATATTATCGGGGGTCACTGCTTGAAACTTGGATGGGCTGATGGGTGCCCCCGGTGTGCTCTCAATAGCTGCCTCCAGGTTCTCTTGATTTTGTATTTGTAGGCGTCTATTTTCTTCCTGAGCAGCCGCAAGGTGGCGTTTGAGTAGTGCCATATTCCGCTGAAGTTTGGAGTTGCGTTCCAGTTGTGTCCGTAGGTGACCTTCTACCACCTGCACTGCTTCCTGATCTACGTTCTGTAGCTGTACCTCCAATATATTGTGGGCTTCTTGGAGGGTGTGGAACTGTGTGTGGAGGCGAGTGTTCTCCTCTTCTAGTACCGCAAGGCGGAGCTGTAGTGTCGCTGAGTGCTCTTGCAGGCGTGCGTTTTGTTGCTGGAGCTGAATGTAATCTGTTCTTAAATTTGATATACAGGCCAACATGGTGTCCAATGCATTACCTATAGATGAGTGGGGGGTGTTTACCGTGGAAGATGCATGGGAAGGGAATTGGGGAAGGGAGACAGTGAATGATGTGTCTACGAAAGTTGTGTGTGTGGGTGTAATTGGTGGAGGGGGAATGGGAGGAGGTGAACTCGTGGGTGGAGGTGCCGTGGGTGGTGAAATGTCCATCCCTTCAGGAGTGGGTGTTAGTGTGGGACCTGCCATATACACTGGTATGGTAGGTGGTGTGTGTGTGGAAGTGGTGAATAGATGTGAAGTGGGGTGAGGAGCTGAAAAGACAGGGAATGGTTGAGGGCCTGGTTGAAAAGCCCTAGCAAAGATGTCCTGGGGGGATTGTAGGAATGGAGAGAGGGATATCGGGGGTGGGGGTCGTAAAGTTGAGGGGGGCTGAAAGGGTTGCGTGGTAGCAGGGAAGCCCATGAATGTGGATCTAGGGTCAGGATGACCCGTGGCTGAGGGCGTTGGGGATGGTTGCCCTAGGGCAGGGTCTAGGAGGGGTTCGGCGGATTGTGTAGTGTTGGTGTTGCCTTCGAAGATAGGATTATCCGTGGTAGAGAATAGGGTGGCACTGGAGATCGGAGTACGGAAGATGAAGGTGGGGTCGGTGGGTTGATTAGTCGATGTGGTTTCTACTGTTTCTCCTCTAGGAGGTGATGGCGGGGGAGTAGGTGGTAGTGGTTCGGTGGACTCCTCATGGGTGGTTGGGTGCTGTTGGCTAGCTGTCTGGGAGGTTGTTCTGATAGTTTCAGGTGTAGTAGTCGGCTCTTCTGCAACTGTAACGGGAATTTGTATATTTTTACCTGGGCGAGGTCGTGTCTGGAACCTTCGTGGGTCATATTGAACTGAAGGCCTCTGAATGGCAGTGCGCACAGCTTCTACAACTCCATATGTTTCTGCCATTAATAAGAGACCTTCCCTGTACTCTGAGTCAACTCCCGCTTCTTCCAACAACTGAGTCATAAGTACTCTGCTGCTCTGTTCAGTAAGTAATTGCTGCGATCGTACTCTTTCCATAATCTGATACAGCCTTCGGAGTTCTGCTGTATATGCTGGGGCTTCAGTGGTCTCTTCTTCATACGCTTCTTCTTCTTCCGGGTGTCCGTGTTGTTGACTTTGCTGAGCGTCACTCCAATGGACATGTCTACCGTCTGTAGACCTTCGTCTTCTTCGTGAGGATGTGCCCTGCTCCTCTGCCTCTGAATAAAACTCCACATCAGAGAATTGTGTGCTTTGTAGGAATGCTTCGAAATCCTGGGGGTCCAGTCCTTCAGCCTCTCCAGTGGCAGCAAATTCGAATTCAGGTGTAACAGGAGGAGCCGATGGGGTAGGTTGCGCCGTAGTGTCAGATTCCGACCTGGGTATCCTAATGGTAAAGGGGGGTACAGTGCCCTCTCTTAATGGTGATGCCTCAGGAGTAGTCAGGACTTCCCTTGTTTGGACACAAGGGATCGCGCCCCTCATGCGCTTGGACTGATGTGTGGATGTCTTGAGCCTTTTGAACATTTGTAATTGTGCACAAGTTAAGGCACGCTCAATGGGGACATCATATGCCAAGCATCGATAGATGATGCGTGTGAGTGCGCAGCATCCGTTCACCACTAATTTCCTAGATGCCCGTTTGTTTGCTTCATACAACTGATCTATAATCCACACTGGTAGCTTAATAGGTAACGCACCTGCTGCCGCCAAGTAGAGAGCAAACCAGATCTTCTTGTGTGGTTGCGTGAATCGGTCTTGACCGGGGAAGGCGAAGTGTTGCATGCACATTCGGAGAGGGATGGACACATTTGGGGTGAGTGCTGCCATGTCTTTCAGCTTCACTACTTTCCTGTCCTTCATGTTGGTGGGAACGAGAGCATCCTTTTCTGAGGGTACATGCGAGCCATGCATATTTAAAGCATCACTTACCAATTCCACAGTAAGCTCAAACCTCTTCAACTCGTTGTTGCCCAGCAATGAAGGGAGAACAAATGATCCGGGTTGGTCCTTATCTTCATTAGCTTGTAATGTAGAGACCAAATAGTAACATCGGAGGAGATCGGGTTTAGGTAGTGGGGCTTCAAAATATTCCGCCAATCCTGCTCGTTGCCATATGATCTGTAGATCTTCTGTGTTCTGTAAAGTCTCGAACTCTTTGGAGAAAAATTGGAATCGCACCCATGATCTGTCGTACTCGCATTTAGACTCCCAGATATACTTGGCCTCACCTAATGGACCGGGCATGCCATTGAACCAATGAGAATTCGCATGAACTCTTTCCGTGATGCCTGTAGGTGGATCCGGCACCGGGAGTTGCTGAAGGTGTTGCATCTCCACTGGTCGTTCAGTCGGAGGCACGTCCACAGGTAGGCTATCCACATCAATTCCTGCAGTAAGTATCCCTGCTTGTGAGCCCGAACCTGTCGCTTCTGCCATTTCTCTTCTTGCTTTCTGATTCTGTGAGAATATAGAATCATGTGTTAACATCGTAATGGACAAAATAAATCCGTTATTGTCCCCGTTACAACATTAACATGAGGTAGATGGTGAGTTAGTGGTTAGTAAGTGCACGAAGACAGTGAGTGTAGTTAACGTTTGTGTATTCCTAGGAGACTAATGCCGTTAGTAAGTGGGGTGAATTTACAAATCTGGGTCGGGGGGTTTATTACAGATCTTAGACTGCCAAGTGCAGTGGATGGGCTTTGCTTTCGGTTTTGTAGAGACACCAGAGAGCTGTGTCGGTGTCGCTGTTTGGGAGTGGGGCCTTTTAGGGACCCACTTATAAGTGATTACATGCATGCTCCTGGGTCTTGGTGTGTTCCTAAGTATTGAGCACGAGGGAATACTGGTTGTACTCGTAGATGGGTTATGCTGCATAGGTTGTGGCCTTGGCGTAACTACTTGTGCCCTCACGCAAGCCTTAGGCACCCAAATTTGTCTAGATTGTGGGCTTGCCTTCATCGACTTCTTGGGCACCCAAATAGATTTTACTTTAGCCGAAGAATTTCTGACAGACTGCTTATTAGCGTCGTGTTGTTGGTTACTAATAAGAGGCTTTGCCCGTGTAGTTGACGGTGGTGCATCCGGTCGTTCGCCTTTCCGCACCCACACCAGGTTTATTTTCTGGGGCATTCTGCTGCGCAGGTACTTTTGATCTCGGACATAGGTAGTACTCGGCTTCTTCTGCTTGTGATACGCCCTTGGTTGCCGCCTCTTTCTGGCCTTTGGAAAAGAAGGGAGTTCCGTTGCATCCCCGACTCCTTTTTTGCAAATATCATTCCTCTGCAACACAGGGTTTTGAACAAGAACAGCATGGTCATCTTCATGTGTACCCCTGGAAGGACCAGGAGTCTGTGCCTTTCCTAGTTCCTTGAGTGTTCCTTTACCCAACTCTATTGTAATTCGACTATGATTGACCCATACGTGAAGAAGTCCACTTCTTAAGTTTAAGTTGACTGCTTGGTCATAGATCCAGTCTTGACCCAAGACAAGAGGTTCAATGAGATCCTCATCTTGACACACTAGTGCTTTAACTGTCATTGCCTCATCATGAATGTAGAGGGGAAGTTCCACCTCGCCCATGCAAGGGGTTTCCACGCCTCCCAATCCTATGAGATATGCTTCCACAGGATTGACAGTTAACTGTAGCTCTTGACAGTAAGACACTCTAACAGCACTAGTGGCGGCACCCGAGTCAATCAAGGCTGTTACAGCCCTTGCACTCTTTTCTTGTCCTATTTCTAGGGTTACGAAAGGACGTCGATCAGTTATCCTAGGTGAGCTGGTTCCTGCAACTTCACACATTGCCATATGATATCCTTGGTCTGCATAGTCATCTGTCCTAGGCTTCTCTCTACCTTGCCTTCGTAATTTCATCCTTCTGATGCGTTCTAAAGCTTCTGCTTGAGCTTCTTCTCTAATTCGCTTCTCTTCCTCTTTGCGTTTCTTAGCAGTGTTGAGTCGGCTGAGCATTTCCTCCGTGAGGGGTTCCTGATACAACTTGACTCTGCAACCGCTAATATAATTTGGGAGAACATCACCCTCTAATGTGGCCAATTGTACTGCTCCGCTCGTGGAGATCCTATTGATGATCATAGGTCCGTAGCCTCTCTTTTCTAGCTTCCTCGCGTGTTGTTTTAGTGTATAGACTAAGACTAGATCTCCTGCTTTCAAGCCTTTATCCTTCACGTGGGCATCGAAATATGCCTTCTGTCTCTTCTTGGCGGCATATATTCCTGCAGCGGCTCTTAGTCTTGTTTCCCCTAATCGTTCAAGGTCAAAGATCCTAGAGGAGAGCTCATGACCTGTCCATTCGTGCTCTCGTGCTACTCTCAATGTAGGGATCAAGAAGTCCAAGGGTAATACAGCGTTTTGACCGAATACCATCTGAAAGGGAGTGGCTTGGAGTACCGTTTTGTAGGCAACTCGGTATGCCCAAACAGCATGGTGTAGCTGTTTGTCCCAGTCAGAGCGTTTAGTGTTCACTAATTTTGTCAGTACATTGCATAGAATCTTATTAGTGCTCTCAGCTTGTCCATTAGCTTGAGGGTGATACGGGGCAGACTTCTTGTGTATTACCAAGAATTCTTGGAGCAATTTTTCAATCACTTCGTTCAAGAAATGAGTGCCTCTATCGCTTACAAGCTCTATAGGTAGCCCGTATCTCGTGAATACATTCTCAAACAAGAATTTGGCAGTTGTTTGAGCATCGTTCTTTGTCGTAGCCTTTACCTCTACCCACTTGGTGAGATAATCTGTTGCCACAATGATGTATTCCGCATGAGAACCCTTAGCTGGGGGGTTAATAGGACCTACAAAGTCTATTCCCCACTTAGAGAATGCACGTCCACCCATCATAGGTTTCAGTGGCATCTCATCTTTGCGTATAGGATACTGAGTCCTCTGACAGACATCACACCGTTTCACATAGGTATGCGCATCCATGTGAAGTGTAGGCCACCAAAAGCCCGCAAATAGGATTGCCTTGATTACCCGATCTGGTCCAAAGTGTCCTCCTGCTACACCTTGGTGAGCAGTTTCCAAGATCTTCAGATATTCACTTTCGTGAACACATAGTCTCAGGTAACCATCTTTACCGCGCTTATATAGATTATTACCGATGAGTGAGTAATCCTGGGCCTCTTGTTCTAAACTCCTTTTCCTAGCTAGAGTCATGTCTGGAGGGAATGTGTTTGTTCTCAAGAATGATACTAGAGGTTCACTCCAATCTGGCACAATGGATACTTGATAAAGGGTGGCATGTTCCACTGGTGGTTTAGTGCAACAGATTGGGCATTCCTTGCACAACTTTTGGACATCAGCTTCCATAGTTGGCCAATGCACCCCGAATCTCTTTAGAGTCTGCAAAGTTCGTTGCTTTGAATGGTGTTGCTCTAACGCACCTACATGTGCTAATTGCAACCATTTAGCGTACTCATCTTCTTCTACGCAACAAGCCAAGATCCCTTGATCTGTGTGCTTGTACATGCTTCCTGCCATGATATGGTACTTTTGAGCTTTTACGATCTCTCTATTCCGTGTGTTCACCACTGGATGATTAGGCCCGTATGTCAATACTGGTACTATTGGCTTGGCCCACTGCGGCACCACTTCCAAATTAAACAAGTAAGCATCAGGAAGGTCATCTGACACTCCTTGTGGGGCTTCTCCCGATGTGAGCCTAGAGAGATGATCTGCTCTCAAGTGGGTTCTACCTTTTCTTACCACAACCTCAAAGTCATATTCCATTAGCAAGAGAAACCATCTTACTAATCTACCTGTATTGCATGGCTTGTTCACTAAGTACAACAATGCCTGATGGTCCGTAAAAAATTTGAACTTATTTGCAAGCAAATAATGTCTAAACTTTTTAACCGCATATACCATACCTAATCCTTCGCGCTCTGTAGTGGTGTAATTCCGTTCAGCCGCATTCAATTGTCTACTGGCATAGGCAATTGGAAGATCCATATTACCTTCACCAGTAGGTTGTGCGAGCACACATCCAATAGCATAATTGGATGCATCCACGTGAACATGGAATGGCTTATTCCAATCCGGTGTGGTCAAGATTGGTGCTGAACACAATCTTCGTTTAAGCTCTTGGAAGGAATTCTCACATTCATCCGTCCACTCAAAGTTTGTCAGAAGTCCGTACATGGGCTTTGCAATGACAGCATACATGTGTATAAATCGTCGATAATAACCACAATGCCCCATGAAAGCTTGCACTTCCTTGACATTCTTTGGCCTAGGTAGCTCTGCTATGGCTCTCACTTTTTCTTCATCGGTAGATATGCCATTCTTTGACACTATGTGTCCTAGAATCTTGCCTTGCCTGACCATAAAAACGCACTTTTCTGGGTTTAGGCAGACTTGATATTCTCTACATTTGTCAAAGATTTGTCTGAGTTCAGGAATATGAGTTTGCCTAACGTTGGAATGAGCACAAAGATCATCAACATAGACTTCTAAACTCTTCCTTAGGAACTCCTTAAACACATGGCACATCAGTCTCTGGAAGGTAGCTGGTGCGTTGGTAAGCCCAAATGGCATTACTCTAAAAGCAAAAATACCCCATTCTGTGGCAAAGGCTGTCTTATGCTGATCCTCTGGAGCTATGGCTACTTGATTGTAGCCCGAAAATCCATCAAGGAAGCTGTACACTTCCTTGCCTGCCACTCTTTCTAAGAGATGTTCTGTGATGGGAAGCGGATAGTTATCTCGAATCGTGGCGGCATTAACCTTTTTCAAGTTAATGCACACACGCAGCTTGCCATTCTTCTTGGGCACCACTACGATGGGGGATACCCATTCAGTGTGCTCAATTTCATAGATAAATCCAGCTTCGACCAATCTATCTATCTCTTCTTTGATCTTAGCTGCGTAATTATCGTTATATGTATAAGGCTTTTGCTTAGAGGGTTTAGCATCTGAAGTCATGGGGATGGTGTGCGAGCATATGTCTGGGTCAACCCCTTTCAAATCCTTGTAACTCCAAGCGAATACATCTCTGTATTCTCTTAGCAAGGCAATCAATTCGTGCTCTTCTTCTTCTGTCAGGTCATGGCCTATATACGTGCATCTCTCCTCTCCTTCTTCTAGGGCCACTACGATTTTCTTGGTAGTTTCTTTGTTATCATAGGCCTCTCCTGATTGTGCCTCTCGTTTAGGCATTCTTATCATGACTCTCCTGTCATCTATCTCATACTTCTTAAAATTTTCGGGGACCTCAAACAAAGATTCTTCCTCTTCTGGTGAGACTTCTTTCTTCTTTCGTTTCTTTCCTTCTTCCTTCGGGGTCATATGTGTTGCTAATCTTACATCATTTGTAACCTCTCCATGCTTCTGGGGTTGAAATTCCACTTCATGGAAATATTCTTCATCTGATGCAAATGGTGGGTCCATAAGGATTGACTCTAGATCGGAGTCACTTGCATCCTCAAATGCATCAGGGCTAGGTTCGCATTCTTCTAGGACTGCCTCTCCCATGATTGGTTCTATGGAGAAGACTGAAATATCATAGCCATCCTCATCACAGTGAGGTGTCCATTGTTCTTCGTTGATGGCTACGTCCATTGTTGCTAAGATTTCTGCCCAACCGTGAGGTTCAAATTCTTCGTCTGGAAAAACTACAGGTGCATAGGCTGGGTCTTGGATTGATCTATGGGTTTCTTTCGCACCTACCTCTCTGGCCTTTTCTCTCTTCTCTTCCTCTACTGCTACCTTGCACATCCATAAGTGGGTGTCTTCATGCATCCATGAGGATCCAGATTCTATGGAATGCACAGATTCTGTGTCATCTTTAGCTCTATGGATGGGATTCCACTGGATAGGAGGGACATCTCTATGAGAATAGTCCTTGAGATTGACTTTGGTTGTAACGCCCAAGTGTTGCAAATACAAGGAGTTGGTTCCCCAATCCTGTACCACTTGCAACTGTCGCATAAATGGTCTTCCTAAAATCATCTCATAAGCATGATTTTTGCTGAAGTCACATATAGCAAAGCTATGCTCAAACTCAACACCACAAGTGGTGAGAGTTATCCCTTCCAGCAATCCTAAGGGTCTCTCAATATGACCATCGGCCATCTGCAATTTCATTCTTGTTGGCCTGAGTGCCGGCTTGCCCCAACGCTTCCAAAGGGAAGTAGTGGCAATTGCAACTCCTGCACCTGAGTCTAAAATTGCCTTGGTGGTGTACTCTTGGTAGGTGATGGGAAGATAGGTGTTCCCTTCTTCGCCTTCACACATATCCCCTATCTTATCCAAGGGAATTTCTGGAACTGTCCTATGGGATCCTACCTGGGAACGAGGTTTTGCTATCTCTGGTACTTGTTTGGCTACATGTTTCCATAATTCAGGTCTAACCTTGAGTAGCTCTTCTAACTTGAGATTACACTGCACATTAGTGTTCTTCACTACCTCTGTGTTCCTAGGAATGACTGAGTCGTCGTTCCTTACCATGACTGTGGGTGCTCTCATACATGTGGACTTTGCTTCCCATGGGCCTGTGAAGTGGGGTAGCTCTTGTATGGAATTAGACTCAAAGTCTAATCTCTCGTGAGACTGAACACTCTCATGCTCCCCGTAAATAGATGGGATGTCTTGTGGGAATTGGTCGTGTGCATCGTCCACAAGTTCAAAAGGAGGGGCGACCTCGCTTTCGTTATCCCATTTGTCTTCTTGAATCTCTCGTAGGAAGTCTGGTGCAAACCGATTCATAGAAGAAGAAGTGTCTGGCTCCGTAGAATTGGGCGCATAAGCAACCTGTGAAGGAGGGCTGATTCTATTGTTGATTCTCTCCTCGTTCTCGCAAATGGCTGGAGCACAAGCTTCTTGGGGAGGATTACTTATTCTATTACTTTTCCGAACAGGCTCACACATCCCCTGAGAAGGAATGGAGGCAACCTGTGGAGGTACTTGAGCTTTCGAGGGAGGCTCATCTGCCTTTTGGGGGGGGAGATAAGCTTCTTGAGGAGGCCCACGGGCTTCCTGAAGAGGCTGGCTCACCCGTTCTCTTGCCCTTTCCTTTCTTTGAGGGGTAGGTTCCTTTTCTGGCTGTGCTATTGGCCTCTCTATTCTTTCTAAGGAGGGGAAGTTGTCCGGTTTAGGGGCCTTGGCCACATACACTTCTGATTGGGAATGATTCCTGTTTTTGCTTGCTTTTTCTTGGTCTTGATTTTTTTCTTCCTTGTCAGATCTTGCAATTATCCTCTCTAACTTCTCTAGGAATCCATCCAAGTGTAATTGCGTTTTGGCTGAGCCTGAGTAGTTGAAAAGGCGACTGGCTTCAAACATGGTCTGAGCCAATGCGACCATTTTCGCGCATAGTTTTGTTCTTTCTATCTCTAGGTCAGCTCTAGGATAGCACTTGTCATGATCCGTGACGTTTGGCCCTTCTTGGATTCTGGCCTGATATGCCTTAAGCATCATGTCTATGTCTTCGGGAGTGGGATCAGCTAATACTGATCCTGTTTGGGGTGGCGGGTGGGTTGCGTGGGCTGTCTTAGAGGGTGAAGGGATGGAGGGTGATGGGGATGGTAGCGGTGGGAATGTGTGAGAGTGCGGTTGAGACGTGATCTCTATGATTTTAGCCTTGGTTTCTCGTAGACTTTCCTCAAGTTCACTCATCTTCTTTGCCCATTGCCTTTTCATGCGTTCGCGGCTATCTTTCCAAGCTCTTGTTCTCTTTTTATTTTGGCTCTCAGTATCGCTAGCATCTAGGCTCTTTTCCTGGCCTACCCCTTGGTTTTGCTGCAATGCCTGAGCCCTAGTGACTACCTGCACTGGTGCAGTGGAAGTGACGCTTCCTGAGGATTCTACCACTAACCCAACAACGTTGATAGGGGTGATTTTAGGCATGCTATTGGGGTTCTTAGGGCAATCTCGTAAGAGATGCTCTTTTCCGCAGTCTTGGCAAAAGCCTTGGATAGTCATGGACTGAGTTTGTGTAGGCGGAGGTAAGGGACAATCACGAATGAGGTGATCACCTTGGCATCTGTAGCACGGTCCTCTTGGGAATGGAGGTCTGACTTGCCTAGATTGAGGCCTAAGATTGGGATTTGCATACATGACGTTCGTGTAGTCTGACTCCCAACTAGGTTCGCTTGTCTCTTCGCTATAATAGGACTCACCATGCTCAGGAGACTGCATGTAGTAGGCCTGGGGGCTATCAACATGGGTAGAATCAAAGCTATGATCACTTGGGTCATTTTCAGAGATCAAGGGTGTTACTGGGACTATAGCTCTATTCAGGTTCTCTTCTGCAGCAGTATACTTTACCGGAATCACATTAGCTGGGGCTGGGGGTTGTTGTGTTAGCACAGGCTGAGGCCTTTGTTGGTTTTGATATTGAGGTTGGAAATTTTGTTGTGGCCTGCCATATGGTTGTGGAGGGTACTGGTTCTGGTATCTGCCTTGTTGGTAGTGCTGAGGGTAGGGTTGCCTAACAGCCTGCTTGTTGTATGGGCAATCTTGTGCGGTGTGGTTGGTGTATCTCCGTTCTATGGTGCAGTACTGGCTACTAGGGTTTACTTGGGGTTGAGCCATAATAGGGCAGACATTCGCCATGTGGTCACCACCGCATGTATGGCATCTTTTCACTGGGGCAAACCTTGGGATTTGTTTGCTAGTTACACCTAATTTCTGAGCTACTTTTTCGGCAAGTTCCTCAATCGAAGTGGACTGCGTGGAAGAGTGGCTAGATGCACTATCTGAATCTTTGTAAATTTTGGACAACTCTAGCTCTTCTCCTAGGTTATCTTCAATGTCAATGCACATACGTACACATTCTTCTATAGTCCTAGGGTCTTTCAGATACACATAGGATCTCAATTTTGGGCTCAGCAATCCGTCAAGAAATAAGGCTACTTGTTTAGCAGATGTGGGTAGCTCCGAAATAGGGCACCTTTCAAGATATTGTCTAAATCTTCTTCCTGCAAGCCTCACAGTCTCTTGAGGGGTTTGCTTGAAGCTGTGAATCAGTGAGGAGGTGTTGTGTCTTATGCCACTCTTGGAGAACTCTACAATGAATGCCTCTAGGAGTTGGTCTATGCTCCTGAACTGACGCTCATCTAATGGCTGAAACCATGTAAGTGCCGTGTTCCTAAGGGTTAGACCGAAGGCATTGTACTGTGTGAACAGATCTTCCACTTGTTCAGCTCTCAAGACTTGCTTGAACTCTGCCACATGATCATAGGGATCTCCCGTGCCGTCAAAGTAATTCTTCATGGACTTAACTAGCTGGGTGGGCCTCAAAGTTCTTGTGTGCTCTCTAGGCCTCGGCAGAGGGAATCCATCTACATTTCTTTGGTTCCTGTGGGCTCTATGCATCTCAGGTTCTACCCTATTCGTCTCTGTTCTCGTTCTTTCTCTGCCCACTGGGTTGGCAAAACTTACTTCTGGTCTATCTCTACTTCTGTCTCTTTGCGTACCATGAGCTTGGGAAGTTCCAGCCCCGGGGTGACCACAGGATACATTTGATCTTGGTTGGGGGAAAATAAATTCACCCTTCCAAGTGTAAGCATGCCTATCATTTTCTGTCACCACAAAGATCCGTTCTGAAGCATGATCTAGGTAGGTCACTCTGCCTGGGCTATCCGGATCCTTAAACTCGTAGATCATGATTGTTCCTATATCAATTGGGTGATCCGGTTTATACCTCCAAAAGGCTTCGTCCGTTTCTCGATTGAGAAGCAATTCTATGCACTTGTTATCTTGGGGAACCCACTCAGGCGTGATAATCCTAGTGAGAACTGATTTACCTCGAGGGGTTCTAGGTTCCACTCCCATGTTTCCTTGTTCCAAGTCACCTAAGTCCGCTTCTGAAATTACATTTCCAAATTCATCTGTCCTATCTGGATGACTGGTGACTACGTATATGGTTCCTTCCTTGTCCAGGTATGCACCGTTTTCAAACTTGACAGCTGGGTGCTCTAGTCCTATGGATTGGTCAGGGTTTTTAATCTGGACCACAGATCTTCCTAGGCCATCCTCATAGATGCTAGCACCTACTCGGTTGGTCCTAAGGTATTCCAACTGTGTTTTGTAAGGGCCTTCTACCCTGTACAAATAAGGCACACCTGAACTTCCCGTAGGTCTGTCCATGCCTTGAGACATCTCTGACTCACTGGTATCAGAGCTAGGGTAATGAGAGTGGCGACTCAACTGCTGGGCCCAAGACCTTGCAGTGTGGTTGACACTAGCCTCTGAAGACCTAAGGCTTTGTCTTTCTCTTGCTAGGTGTCGTCCTGATCTAAGGTTCATATGCCTAACTGATTAGCCCAATTTTTTCCAGAGTACAACCTCGTTGCCGATCAATTGGTACCAGTCACTTGATTCTTTTTAGTTATTCCTCGTGTTTAAAGTCTTGTCTGCTATTACGTCGTCAGGAATACTTGAATGTTCTTCGTACTTTCAGGTTGATCGTTCCACGTTAGGTTCTTTCCTTTATGTTGTCGACAGTACAGAGATTAAGTTTTTAGCTTGAACTTGAGTTTTTAGGTAGTCTTCAACTTGATAGTGGCCTATCGTCGCCCTGACTTACTCCTACTTCTAATCGCTCTTAGCCTAGGCTAGGAATTGACGAAGAGGAGTTGAGAGTATTCCGACCTTTCTTGCCGAACCTTGCTCTTTAGTGCTCGAGAAGTTGATTCTCAAGCGTGCGCCACACCCTTGCTTGGATACTCTCAATTGCTTCTCAATAGGCCTGCATAAATCCCAATATTAGCTCCAAGTGGACCTTTCAATTGACAGACAATTTATTTCAGACACTTTTTTAATGACCCTTGTTCCCCCTTTTGCATTGTTAGAAATTTACTCTAGAGCTCCCTTGGTGTTCCTACCCCTCAGTATGTCAACTTCCAAATATCCTATCTGAAAATCAACGCATTACTCTTATGAAAAACAGTTGAGGGCGTGTAGTATATGTCACGAGCTTTTCGACAAGCCCTAGAGCTCAGAAAATGGATTTCGTATGAAAAAGTTATGACCGTTCAGGGTTTAGGGGGTTAAATAGACAAACAGATACTATCAGGGATTTTAATGCATTTTCTAAGGCCTTTGTAAGTATATGAATACTTGAGAGTGCAAATATGCCCAAAATTTAGCCTAAATTTCCAAAAATTTACACCTTAATTTTTGCCGAAAATGTCTGTCTATCGCGATAGACGGTGTCTGTCGCGATAGACACAATCTATCGTGGGGGCTGTCTGTCGCGATAGACGGTGTCTGTCGCGATAGACGGTGTCTATCGTGGAGGCTGTCTGTCGCGATAGACGGTGTCTGTCGCGATAGACGGTGTCTATCGTGGGGGCTGTCTGTCGCGATAGACGGTGTCTGTCGCGATAGACGGTGTCTGTCGCGATAGACGGTGTCTATTGTGGGATTCTGTCTGTCGCGATAGACGGTGTCTGTCGCGATAGACGGTGTCTGTCGCGATAGACGGTGTCTATCGTGGGATTCTGTCTGTCGCGATAGACGGTGTCTGTCGCGATAGACGGTGTCTGTCGCGATAGACGGTGTCTATCGTGGGATTCTGTCTGTCGCGATAGACGGTGTCTGTCGCGATAGACGGTGTCTGTCGCGATAGACGGTGTCTATCGTGGGATTTTGTCTGTCGCGATAGACGGTGTCTGTCGCGATAGACGGTGTCTGTCGCGATAGACAGTGTCTGTCGCGATAGACTGAAAAAATGCAAATTTTTGAAAAACTTCTAGTGATCTAGAGTGCCCACAAGGTGTAGGTTACAGTGGTAATCATGCATTCACAAAATGTTGAGATTTTCTGTCTGTCGCGATAGACAGAGACTGTCGTCCCGGGACCTGTGCAGAGCCTGTCGTACCTGCGCACACTGCTGGGGATGATGGTACAGCAAAAAACCTGCAAAATAGCTCAGAAAACATGCAAAAACAGCACATGCAAGTTCGCTCTCTCGCTCTCTCTCACAAGTGAAATGAGGGAAATGAGGTGGAGGTGGGGATATAGTCAAAAAACTGAAATTTTCGCGATGATGGAGATGGACGTGGGAGATGGTGATGATGATGATGGTGAAGAAAGTAAAAGAAAATCGATGAGAGTGAAGAAAATACCTACAACTCCAACGCGTCAACTCTACGTCTTACCATCACACGCTCGTCCTCAAAGCTCGATCCCCGGCAACGGCGCCAAAATTTGGTGTAGCTCAATGATGAGTAGCACCTCCTTTAATGTCAATCCGGGAAGACGTGAGGATGGTATGAAGACCTCGAGCAAGTGGCGGCACAAGTGCATGAGTGAGAAGCACACAAGCTTGCACACACATACACACACACGCGCACACAAGGTAAGACAAAGAGTGAGAATCAATGGAGCTTTTAGATTACTTTCAAAAGCTCTTACAAGTTCGTTTCAATTACAATCTAACCCCAAAAATGAGCTCTCTAGCTCTTTTTATAGTTTTTGACTAGCTTTTGGCCCTGTCCAGACCTAGTGTCCGGCCTAGTTAAAAATTAGGTTCCCGGGCTTATTTGAGGACTCAAACGAAGTCTAAAAATTATGAAAATTGGTACGATGATACTTCTAATACTCCTCAAGCTCGAGGACTCCTCGGCTTGCACAAAATGGAGTCTAATCTACCAAAAACGGGATTTACAATGTTTGTGTAGTGATTAAAATCACTTGAATTGTACATAATCTATGGGAAAAAATGATCTGGCCTTGTTGCCGTATTGTGCATGATTCCTTTGTTGCTTTGTGTGCCAACAATGCCATTCTTTGACACTATGTGTCCTAGAATCTTGCCTTGCTTGACCATAAAAACGCACTTTTCTGGGTTCAGGCAGACTTGATATTCTCTACATTTGTCAAAGATTTGTCTGAGTTCAGGAATATGGGTTCGTCTAATATTGGAATGAGCACAAAGATCATCAACATAGACTTCTAAACTCTTCCTCAGGAACTCCTTAAACACATGGCACATCAGCCTCTGGAAGGTAGCTGGTGCATTGGTAAGCCCAAATGGCATTACTCTAAAGGCAAAAATGCCCCATTCTGTGGCAAAGGCTGTCTTATGTTGATCCTCTGGAGCTATGGCTACTTGATTGTAACCCGAAAATCCATCAAGGAAGCTGTACACTTCCTTGCCTGCCACTCTTTCTAAGAGATGTTCTGTGATGGGAAGCGGATAGTTATCTCGAATAGTGGCTGCATTAACCTTCTTCAAGTTAATGCACACGCGCAGTTTGCCATTCTTCTTGGGCACCACTACAATGGGTGATACCCATTCAGTGTGCTCAATTTCGTAGATAAATCCAGCTTCAACCAGTCTATCTATCTCTTCTTTGATCTTAGCAGCATAATTATCGTTATATGTATAAGGCTTTTGCTTAGAGGGTTTAGCGTCTGAAGTCATGGGGATGGTGTGTGAGCATATGTCCGGGTCAACACCTTTCAAGTCCTTGTAACTCCAAGCGAATACATCTCTGTATTCTCTTAGCAAGGCAATTAACGCATGCTCTTCTTCCTCTGTTAGGTCATGGCCTATGTACGTGCATCTCTCCTCTCCTTCTTCTAGGGCCACTACTATTTTCTTGGTGGTTTCTTTGTTATCATAGGCCTCTCCTACTTGTGCCTCTCGTTTAGGCATTCTTATCATGACTCTCCTGTCGTCTATCTCATATTTCTTAAAATTTTCTGGGACCTCAAACAAAGATTCTTCCTCTTCTGGTGAGACTTCTCTCTTCTTTCGTTTCTTCCCTTCTTCCTTCTGGGTCACATGTGTTGCTAATCTTACCTCATTTATAATCTCTCCATGTCTCTGGGGTTGAAATTCTACTTCATGGAAGTATTCTTCATCTGATGCAAATGGTGGGTCCATAATGATAGACTCGAGATCGGAGTCACTTGCATCCTCATATGCATCAGGGCTAGGTTCGCATTCTTCTAGAACTGCTTCTCCCCTGATTGGCTCTATGGAGAAGACTGAAATGTCATAGCCATCCTCATCACAGTGAGGTGTCCATTGTTCTTCATTGATGGCTACATCCATTGTTGCTAAAATTTCTGCCCAGCCATGGGGTTCGAATTCCTCATCAGGAAAAACTACAGGTGCATAGGCTGGGTCTTGAATTGCTCTATGTGTTTCTTTTGCACCTATTTCTCTGGCCTTTTCTCTCTTCTCTTCCTCTACTGCTACTTTGCACATCCATAAGTGGGTGTCTTCATGCATCCAAGAGGATCCTGACCCTATGGAATGCACAGATTCCGTATCATCTTTGGCTCTATGGATGGGATTCCACTGGATAGGAGGTACATCCCTATGAGAGTAATCTTTGAGATTGACTTTGGTCGTAACACCTAAGTGTTGCAGGTATAAAGAATTGGTCCCCCAATCCTGTACCACTTGCAACTGTCGCATAAATGGTCTTCCCAAAATCATCTCATAGGCATGATTTTTGCTGAAGTCACATATAGCAAAGCTATGCTCAAACTCAACACCACAAGTGGTGAGAGTTATGCCTTCTAGCAATCCCAAGGGCCTCTCTATATGACCATCGGCCATCTGCAATTTCATTCTCGTTGGCCTGAGTGCTGGCTTGCCCCAACGCTTCCATAGGGAGGTGGTAGTGATAGCAACTCCTGCACCTGAGTCCAAAATTGCCTTGGTAGTGTACTCCTGGTAGGTGATGGGAAGATAGGTGTTCCCTTCTTCACCTTCACACATATCTCCTATCTTGTCCAAGGGAATTTCTGGCACTGTCCTATGGGATCCTATTCGGGAACGTGGTTCTGCAACTTCAGTCACTTGACTGGCTACACCTTTTCGTGCTTTTGGTCTATTCTTAGGCAGTTCTTCCAAAGTGAGATCGCGCTGCGCCTTGGTGTTCTTTACTACCTCCGTGTTCCTTGATATGACTGAGTCGTCGTTCCTTACCATGACTGTGGGTGCTCTCATACACGTGGACTTTGCTTCCCATGGGCCTGTGAAGTGGGGTAGCTCTTGTATGGAATTAGACTCAAAGTCCCATCTCTCGTGAGACTGAGTACTCTCATGTTCCCCGTAAATAGATGGGATGTCTTGTGGGAATTGGTCGTGTGCATCGTCCACAAGTTCAAAGGGAGGGGCGACTTCACTTTCGTTATCCCATTTGTCTTCTTGAATCTCTCGTAGGAAGTCTGGTGCAAACCGATTCATAGAAGAAGAAGTGTCTGGCTCCGTAGAATTAGGCACATAAGCAACCTGGGAAGGAGGGCTTATTCTATCGTTCACTCTCTCCTTGTTCTCATAGATGGCTGGAGCACAAGCTTCCTGGGGAGGATTACTTATTCCATTACTTTTCCGAACAGGCTCATATGCTCCCTGAGAAGGAATGTAGGCAACCTGTGGAGGTACGCAAGCTTTCGAGGGAGGCTCATGTGCCTTTTGGGGGGGGAGATAAGCTTCTTGAGGAGGCACATGGGCTTCCTGAAGAGGCTGGCTTATCCGTTCTCTTGCCCTGTCCTTTCTTTGAGGGGCAGGTTCCTTTTCTGATTGTGCAATTAGCCTCTCTATTCTTTCCAGCAGTCCTTCAAAATGTAACTGCGTCTTAGCTGAGCTAGAGATGTTAAAGAGGCGGCTAGCTTCGAACATGGCTTGAGCCAATTCCACCATCTTAGCACAAATTTTAGTTCGTTCAAGCTCTAGCTCGGCTCTAGGGTAGCATTTTTCATGATCGGTTATGGTTGGCCCTTCTTGGATTCTGGCCTGATATGCTTGTAGCATCATGTTTAGGTCCTCGGGAGTGGGATCAGCTAATACTGATCCTGCTTGGGGTGGTGGGTGGGTTACGTGGGGTGTATTAGAGGGTGGAGGGATGGAGGGTGATGGGGATGGTAGCGGTGGGATTGTGTGAGAGTGCGGTTGGGATGTGATCTCTATGATTTTAGCCTTGGTTTCGCGTAAACTTTCCTCAAGTTCACTCATCTTCTTTGCCCATTGCCTTTTCATACGTTCACGGCTATCTCTCCAAGCTCTAGTCCTTTTCTTGGTTATGCTCTCAGTTTCACTAGCTGTTGGGCTCTTTTCCTGGTCTACCCCTTGGTTTTGCTGCAATGCTTTAGCTCTAGTGACTACCTGTACGGGAGCAGTGGAAGTGACACTTCCTGTGGAATCTACTACTAACCCAATAACGTTGATAGGCGTGATTTTTGGCATATTATTGGGGTTCTTTGGGCAATCTCGTAAGAGATGCTCTTTTCCACAATCTTGGCAAAAGCCTTGGATTGCCACTGACCGGGTTTGTGTAGGTGGAGGTAAGGGACAATCACGAATGAGGTGATCTCCTTGGCATCTGTAGCACGGTCCTCTTGGGAATGGAGGTCTTACTTGTCTAGGTTGAGGCCTAGGGTTGGGGTTTGCATACATGACGTTTGTATAATCTGACTCCCAACTAGGTTCATTTGGCTCTTCGCTGTAATAGGACTCACCATGTTCAGGGGACTGCATGTAGTATGCCTGGGGACTATCAACATGTGTAGAATCAAAGCTATGGTCACTGAGGTCATTTTCAGAAAGCAAGGATGTTACCGGGACTAAGGCTCTATTCATGTTCTCTTCTGCAGCAGTATACTTTACCGGGATCACATTGGCTGGAGCTGGGGGTTGTTGTGCTAGCACTGGCTGAGGCCTTTGCTGATTTTGATAGGGTTGCTGATAAGGTTGCTGTGGCCTACCATAGGGCTGTGGAGGGTACGGGTTCTGGTATCTTCCTTGCTGCGGGTATGGCTGAGGGTAGGGTTGCCTAACTGCCTACTTGTTGTATGGGCAATCTTGTGCGGTGTGATTGGTGTATCTCCGTTCTATGGTGCAGTACTGGCTACTAGGATTTACTTGGGGCTGAGACATAATGGGGCAGACATTCGCCATGTGGTCACCACCACAGGTGTAGCACCTTTTCACAGGGGCAAATCTTGGGATTTGTTTACTAGTTACCTGTTGGCAGTAGCCTTGGTACACCAGGACGTACAAGACGTGAAAGTCAAAGAAGGGAGTCAGAGCGAAGGGACAGCACAAGCAAACAGGGCAGTCAAAGAAGATCTGGCAAGTAGGCCAATATTTTTTCAAGACATTAATGCAAATCAAGAGTTGGACATGCAGGGAGGAAGAGCAAGTAGGGAGCTCGAAGATATGTATGGCAAATCACTAGAAGAAACCCCTACAACAACAGTGATTTTTATCACTAACAATCATTGTAAATATCATTTCACATTTTTGTAGCTCCATTTTGTGCAAGCCAAGGAGTCCTTGAGCTTGAGGAGCCTTAGCAGTAGTTGCGTACCAATTTTCGTATTTTTTAGACCTCGTTTGATCCCCCAAATAAGCCCTGGAACCTAATTTTTAACTAGGCCGGACACTAGGTCTGGACAGGGCCAAAAGCTAGTCAAAAACTATAAAAAGAGCTAGAGAGCTCATTTTTGGGGTTAGATTGTAATTGAAACGAACTTGTAAGAGCATTTTGAAAGTAATCTAAAAGCTCCATTGATTCTCGCTCTTTGTCTTGCCGTGTGTGCGCGTGTGTGTGTGTGTGTGTGCATGCTAGTGTGCTTCTCACTCACGCACTTGTGCCGCCACTTGCTCGAGGTCTTCATACCATCCTCACGTCTTCCCGGATTGACATTAAAGGAGGTGCTACTCATCATTGAGCTACACCAAATTTTGGCGCCGTTGCCGGGGAACGAGCTTTGAGGACGAGCGTGTGATGGTAAGACGTAGAGTTGGCGCGTTGGAGTTGTAGGTATTTTCTTCACTCTCATCGATTTTCTTTTACTTTCTTCACCATCTTCATCACCATCATCATCATCACCATCTCCCACATCCATCTCCATCATCGCGAAAATTTCAGTTTTTTGACTATATCCCCATCTCCACCTCATTTCCCTCATTTCACTTGTGAGAGAGAGCGAGAGAGCGAATTTGCATGTGCTGTTTTTTGCATGTTTTGTGAGCATTCTGCAGGTACAGGCCGCATCATCATCCCCAGCACTCTGCGCAGGTACGGAATTCTGAGTAACTGTCTGTGTGTCGCCGAGCTCTGTCAATCGCGACCGACAGAAAACTTGCTCTAATTACTAAACAAAGTGCATATCCATGACCTACAGGCCTAGAGCTTCCCAAAAATGTGTTTAGTTTTTTGAAATTCCACAGATTTCTGTCAATCGCGATCGCTCTGTCAATCGCGATCGACAAACCACGACGGACAGATCTGTCAATCGCGATCGACACGTCAATCGCGACCGACAGAGTCAACGACCGATTGACCACGACCGACTGACCATACGCGTGACACGTGTCAATCGCGATCGAGTCATCAATCGCGATCGACTCATCAATCGCGATCGACACAGTCAACGACGGTTTGACCACGACGGACAGACCACGACGGCTCTGTCAATCGCGACCGACACGGTCAACGACTGTTTGACCGCGATCGACAGACCCTCGCGACCGACCTGTCAATCGCGATCGACTCATCAATCGCGACCGACAGAGTCAACGACGCTTTGACCACGACTGATTGACTTTTCGTAACCCCTGTCAATCGCGACTGACCAGTCAATCGCGACTGACAGCCACGACGGACCTGTCAATCGCGATCGACACGTCGATCGCGACTGACCTGTCAATCGCGACCGACAGACTTTGCGAACGCGTTAGAAGGGCAAATTAGGTCAAATTTTCAAGGCAAGGTGATTGGTCTAAATTTTGATTGAGTGTGGGACAAACACTAGGGTGTAGTATTGCATCGCGAGGCCGTGCCACAAGCCACTCGAGTATTCCTGTTTGACTGTTAGCTTGTATTGAATCCTGATTTAACTCCCTAAACCCTGAACAGTCATAACTTTTTCATACGAAATCCAATTTTTGAGCTCTTGGGCTTGTTGGAAAGCTCGTGGCATATACTACACGCCCTCAACTGTTTTTTATAAAGATAATGCGTTGATTTTCAGAGAGGGTATTTGGAAGTTGACCATACCCAGGGGGATCAAAGTCAGGGGTCTTTAGAATTATTTTCCTAAAAGTCAGAATGCACATGTGTGTTTATGTTACATGAATGAAAGTTGTTGGTTGTGTCCTTTGAATCTAAGCATTGAGATAACCGTGGGACTTTTATAGGTCCATTGAGAGCAACAGAGAGCGTACAAAGCAAGGTTTCTTTGCAAGCTTGAGAACCGGGTTCTTGAGCACCATAAAGCAAGGGATCAACAAGTAAGGTTGGGATATTCTCAACTCCCTCTGTCATTTCCTAGCTCAAGCTAAGAACGAGTAGAGGTAGGAGTAAGTCAGGTTGACGATAGGCAGTTATCAAGTTGAAGACTACCTAAAAAACTCAAGTTCAAGTTAAAAACATAATCTCTGTACTGTCGATAACCTAAAGGAAAAGAATCTAACGTGGAACGATCAACCTAAAGTACGAAGAACATTCAAGCGTTCCTGACGACGTGATATCAGACAAGACCACAAACACAATAATTAACTAAAAAGAATCAAGTGACTGGTGCCAATTGATCGGCAACGGGGCTGTACTCTGGAAAAAAATTGGGCTAATCAGTTAGGCATATGAACCTTAGATCAGGACGACACCTAGCACGAGAGAGACAAAGCCTTAGGTCTTCAGAGGCTAGTGTCAATCACACTGCAAGGTCTTGGGCCCAGCAGTTGAGCCACCGCTCAAACTACCCTAGCTCTGAGACCAGTGAGTCAGAAATGTCCCAAGGCATGGACAGACCTACGGGAAGTTCAGGAGTGCCTTACCTATACAGGGTAGAAGGCCCTTACAAAACGCAGCTGGAGTACCTTAGGACCAACCGATTAGGTGCTAGCATCTATGAGGACGGCTTAGGAAGATCTGTGGTCCAGATTAAAAACCCTGATCAATCCATTGGACTAGAGCACCCAGCTGTCAAGTTTGAAAATGGTGCATACCTGGACAAAGAAGGAACTATATATGTAGTCACTAGTCACCCTGATAGGACCGATGACTTTGGGAATGTAATATCAGAAGCAGACTTAGGTGACCTGGAACAAGGGAACATGGGTGCGGAACCTAGAACCCCTCGAGGTAAATCAGTTCTCACTAGGATTATCACGCCTGAATGGGTCCCCCAAGACAACAAGAGCATAGAATTGCTCCTCAATCGAGAAACTGATGAAGCCTTTTGGAGGTATAAGTCTAATCAGCCGACAGACATAGGAAATATCATGATCTATGAGTTTAAGGATCCGGATAGCCCAGGTAGAGTGACCTATTTAGATCATGCTTCAGAACGGATCTTCGTGGTGACAGAAAATGATAGGCATGCCTACACTTGGAAGGGTGAATTCATTTTCCCCCAACCAAGATCAAATGTATCCTATGGTCACCCGGGGGCTGGAACTTCCCAAGCTCATGGTACGCAAAGAGACAGAAGTAGAGATAGACCGGAAGTAAGTTTTGCCAACCCAGTGGGCAGAGAAAGAACGAGAACAGAGACGAATAGGGTAGAACCTGAGATGCATAGAGCCCACAGGAACCAAAGAAATGTAGATGGATTCCCTCTGCCGAGACATAGAGAGCACACAAGAACTTTGAGACCCACCCAGCTAGTTAAGTCCATGAAGAATTACTTTGACGGCACAAGAGATCCCTATGATCATGTGGCGGAGTTCAAGCAAGTCTTGAGAGCTGAACAGGTTGAGGACCTGTTCACGCAGTACAATGCCTTTGGTCTAACCCTTAGGAACACGGCCCTTACATGGTTTCAGCCATTAGATGAGCGTCAGTTCAGGAGCATAGACCAACTCCTAGAGGCATTCATTGTAGAGTTCTCTAAGAGCGGCATAAGACACAATACCTCCTCACTGATTCACAGCTTCAAGCAAACCCCTCAAGAGACTGTGAGACTTGCAGGAAGAAGATTTAGGCAATACCTTGAAAGATGTCCTATTTCGGAGCTACCCACATCTGCTAAACAAGTAGCCTTATTCCTTGACGGATTGCTGAGTACGAAATTGAGATCCTATGTGTATCTAAAAGACCCTAGGACCATAGAAGAATGTGTACGCATGTGCATTGACATTGAAGATAACCTAGGGGAAGAACTAGAGCTCTCCAAAATCTACAAAGATTCAGATAGTGCATCTAGTCACTCTTCCACGCAATCCACATCAATTGAGGAACTTGCCGAGAAGGTAGCTCAGAAATTAGGTGTAACTAGCAAACAAATCCCAAGGTTTGCCCCTGTGAAAAGGTGCTATACATGCGGTGGCGACCACATGGCAAATGTGTGTCCCATTATGGCCCAACCCCAAGTTAACCCTAGTAGCCAGTACTGCACCATAGAACGGAAGTACACAAACCACACTGCGCAAGATTGCCCATACAACAAGCAGGCAGTTAGGCAACCTTACCCTCAACCCTACCAACAAGGCAGATACCAGAACCAGTATCCTCCACCACCACAATATGCTAGACCCCAACAAACCTACCAACCACAATATCAGGCCCAACAGAGACCCCAACCGGTGCTAGCACAACAACCCCCTACCCCAACCAATGTGATCCCGGTAAAGTATACTGCCGCAGAAGAGAACATGAATAGAGCCTTAGTCCCGGTAACATCCTTGCTTTCTGAAAATGACCTCAGTGACCATAGCTTTGATTCTACACATGTCGATAGTCCCCAGGCTTACTACATGCAGTCTCCAGAACATGGTGAGTCTTACTATAGTGAAGAACCAAGTGAACCTAGTTGGGAGTCAGATTACACGAATGTCATGTATGCAAACCCCAACCCCAGGCCTCAACCTAGGCAAGTAAGACCTCCATTCCCAAGAGGACCGTGCTACAGATGCCAAGGAGATCATCTCATTCGTGATTGTCCCTTGCCTCCACCTACACAACCCCAGTCAGTGACTATCCAAGGTTTCTGCCAAGATTGTGGAAAAGAACATCTCTTACGAGATTGCCCTAAGAACCCCAATAATATGCCAAAAATCACTCCTATCAATGTGATCGGTTTGGTTGTAGATCCCTCAGGAAGCGTCACTTCCACTGCACCAGTGCAGGTAGTCACTAGAGCTCAGGCATTGCAGCAAAACCAAGAGACAAGCAAGGAAAAGGGCCCAGAGGCTAGTGAAACCGAGAGCGTAACAAAGAAAAGGACTAGAGCATGGAAAGATAGTCGAGAAAGAATGAAACGACAATGGGCCAAAAAGATGAGTGAGCTTGAGGAAAGCATAAGAGAAACCAAAGCGAGGATAACTGAACTCACAGCTCAAACTCCCTCTCACATCACCCCGCCTCCACCACTCCCATCTCCATCCGACTCACCACCTTCCCCACCGCCTCATCAAATCCCACCACCCCCTAGAGTAGGATCAGTCCTAGCAGATCCCACTCCTGAAGACCTAAACATGATGCTTAAAGCATATCAGGCCAGAATCCAAGAAGGGCCAAAGGTCACGGATCATGACAAGTGCTATCCTAGAGCTGACCTAGAGATAGAAAGAACCAAACTGTGCGCGAAAATGGTCGCATTGGCTCAGACTATGTTTGAAGCCAGTCGCCTTTTCAATTACTCGGGCTCAGTCAAGACGCAATTACACTTGGATGGATTCCTAGAAAAGTTAGAGAGGATAATTGCAAGATCTGACAAGGAAGAAAAAAATCAAGAGAAAGGAAAAGCAAGCAAAAACCTGAGCCATTCCCCATCGGAAGTTTATGCAGCCAATTCCACTAAACCAGACAACTTCCCCTCCTTAGAAAGAATAGAAAGGCTAATTGCACAATCAGAAAAGGAACCTGTCCCTCAAAGAAAGGAAAGGGCGAGAGAACAGATAAGCAAGCCTCCTCAAGAAGCTTATCTCCCCCCCCAAAAGTCACAGGAGCCTCCCTCGAAAGCTTACGTACCTCCACAGGTAACCCACATTCCTTCGCAGAGAGTGTATGAGCCTGCTCGGAAGAGTAATAGAATAAGCAATCCTCCCCAAGAAGCTTGTGCTCCAGCCATTTATGAGAGCAAGGAGAGAGCCAACGGAAGAATAAGCCCTCCTTCCCAGGTTGCTTATGTGCCCAATTCTACGGAGCCGGACACTTCTTCTTCTATGAATCGGTTTGCACCAGACTTCCTACGGGAGATTCAAGAAGACAAATGGGAAAACGAAAGCGAGGTCGCCCCTCCTTTTGAACTTGTGGACAATGCACACGACCAATTCCCACAAGACATCCCATCCATCTACGGGGAACATGAGAGTACTCAATCTCACGAGAGATTGGACTTTGAATCTAATTCCATACAAGAGTTACCTCACTTCACAGGCCCATGGGAAGCAAAATCCACGTGTATGAGAGCACCCACAGTCATGGTAAGGAACGACGACTCAGTCATACCAAGGAACACGGAGGTAGTAACGAACACCAAGGTGCAACGCGATCTCACTTTGGAAGAGCTGCCTGAGGATAGACCAAACGAGCGGAAATATGTAGCTAGTCAAGTAACTGAAACGGCAAAACCTCGTTCCCGGGTAGGATCCCATAGGACAGTACCGGAAATTCCCTTGGATAAGATAGGAGACATGTGTGAAGGTGAAGAAGGGAACACCTACCTTCCCATCACCTACCAGGACTACACCACGAAGGCAATTTTGGACTCAGGTGCAGGAGTTGCAATTGCCACTACCTCCTTATGGAAGCGTTGGGGCAAGCCAGCACTCAGGCCAACGAGAATGAAATTGCAAATGGCAGATGGTCACATAGAGAGACCCCTAGGATTGCTAGAAGGAATAACTCTCACCACTTGTGGTGTCGAGTTTGAACATACCTTTGCCATATGTGACTTCAGCAAAAATCATGCCTATGAGATGATTTTGGGAAGACCATTCATGCGACAGTTGCAAGTGGTACAGGATTGGGGGACCAATTCTTTGTACCTGCAGCACTTAGGTGTTACAACCAAAGTCAATCTCAAGGATTATTCTCATAGAGATGTCCCTCCTATCCAATGGAATCCCATCCATAGAGCCAAAGATGATACAGAATCGGTGCATTCCATAGGGTCTGGATCCTCATGGATGCATGAAGATACTCACTTATGGATGTGCAAGGTAGCAGTAGAAGAAGAGAAGAGAGAAAAGGCCAGAGAAATAGGTGCAAACGAAACCCATAGACCCATTCAAGACCCAGCCTATGCACCTGTAGTTTTTCCAGACGAGGAATTTGAACCCCATGGCTGGGCAGAAATTTTAGCAACAATGGACGTAGCCATCAATGAAGAACAATGGACACCTCACTGTGATGAGGATGGCTATGATATTTCAGTCTTCTCCATAGAGCCAATCATGGGAGAGGCAGTTCTAGAAGAATGCGAACCTAGCCCTGATGCATTTGAGGATGCAAGTGACTCCGATCTAGAGTCAATCATTATGGACCCACCATTTGCATCAGATGAAGAATATCTCCAGGAAGTGGAATTTCAACCTCAGAAGCATGGAGAAGTTACAAATGATGTAAGATTAGCAACGCATATGACCCCTAAGGAAGAAGGAAAGAAACGAAAGAAGAGAGAAGCCTTACCAGAAGAGGAAGAATCTTTGTTTGAGGTCCCAGAAAATTTTAAGAAGTACGAGATAGATGACAGGAGAGTCATGATAAGAATGCCTAAACGAGAGGCACAATCAGGAGAGGCCTATGATAACAAAGAAACCACCAAGAAAATAGTAGTGGCCATAGAAGAAGGAGAGGAGAGATGCACGTATATAGGCCATGACCTGACAGAAGAAGAAGAGTACGAATTGATTACCTTGCTAAGAGAATACAGAGATGTATTCGCTTGGAGTTACAAGGATTTGAAAGGTGTTGACCCTGACATATGCTCACACACCATCCCCATGACCTCAGATGCCAAACCCTCTAAGCAAAAGCCTTATACATATAACGATAACTATGCTGCTAAGATCAAGGAAGAGATAGATAGACTGGTCGAAGCTGGATTTATCTATGAAATTGAGCACACTGAATGGGTATCCCCCATCGTAGTGGTGCCCAAGAAGAATGGCAAACTGCGTGTGTGCATTAACTTGAAAAAGGTTAATGCCGCCACGATTCGAGATAACTATCCGCTTCCCATCACAGAACATCTCTTAGAAAGAGTGGCAGGCAAGGAAGTGTACAGCTTCCTTGATGGATTTTCGGGCTACAATCAAGTAGCCATAGCTCCAGAGGATCAGCATAAGACAGCCTTTGCCACAGAATGGGGCATTTTTGCTTTTAGAGTAATGCCATTTGGGCTTACCAATGCACCAGCCACCTTCCAGAGGCTGATGTGCCATGTGTTTAAGGAGTTCCTGAGGAAGAGTTTAGAAGTCTACGTTGACGATCTCTGTGCTCATTCCAATGTTAGACAAACCCATATTCCTGAACTCAAACAAATCTTTGACAAATGTAGAGAATATCAAGTCTGCCTGAACCCCGAAAAGTGTGTTTTTATGGTCAGGCAAGGCAAGATCCTAGGACATATAGTGTCAAAGAATGGCATATCTACTGACGAAGAAAAAGTGAGAGCCATAGCGGAGTTACCTAGGCCAAATAATGTCAAGGAAGTACAAGCTTTCATGGGGCATTGCGGTTATTATCGACGATTTATACACATGTATGCTGTCATTGCAAAGCCCATGTACGGACTTCTGAAAAACTTTGAGTGGACGGATGAATGCGAAAATTCCTTCCAAGAGCTTAAACGAAGATTATGTTCAGCACCAATCTTGACCACACCAGATTGGAATAAGCCATTCCATGTTCATGTGGATGCATCCAATTATGCCATTGGATGTGTGCTTGCACAACCTACTGGTGAAGGTAATATGGATCTTCCAATTGCCTATGCCAGTAGACAATTGAATGCGGCTGAACGGAATTACACCACTACAGAGCGCGAAGGATTAGGCATGGTATATGCAGTTAAGAAATTTAGACACTATTTGCTTGCAAATAAGTTTAAATTTTTTACTGATCATCAGGCTTTGTTATATCTCGTAAACAAGCCATGCAATACAGGAAGATTAGTAAGATGGTTTCTCTTGCTAATGGAATATGACTTTGAGGTTGTGGTAAGAAAAGGTAGGACTCATTTGAGAGCCGATCATCTCTCTAGGCTCACATCGGGAGAAGCCCCACAAGGAGTGTCAGATGACCTTCCTGATGCTTACTTGTTTAATTTGGAAGTGGTGCCGCAGTGGGCCAAGCCAATAGTACCAGTATTGACCTACGGGCCTAACCATCCAGTGGTAAACACACGGAATAGAGAGGTTGTAAAAGCCCAAAAGTACCACATCATGGCAGGAAGCATGTACAAGCACACAGATCAAGGGATCTTGGCGTGTTGCGTAGAAGAGGATGAGTACGCTAAATGGTTGCAATTAGCACATGTAGGTGCGTTAGAGCAACACCATTCCAAACAACGAACGTTGCAGACTCTAAAGAGATTCGGAGTGCATTGGCCAACTATGGAAGCGGATGTCCAAAAGTTGTGCAAGGAATGCCCAATCTGTTGCACTAAACCACCTGTGGAACATGCCACTCTCTATCAAGTATCCATTGTGCCAGATTGGAGTGAACCTCTAGTATCATTCTTGCGGACAAACACATTCCCCCCAGACATGACTCTAGCTAGGAAAAGGAGTTTAGAACAAGAAGCCCTGGATTATTCACTCATAGGTGATAATCTATATAAGCGCGGTAAAGATGGTTACCTGAGACTGTGTGTCCATGAAAGTGAGTATCTTAAGATCTTAGAAACTGCTCACCAAGGTGTAGCAGGAGGACACTTTGGACCAGATCGGGTAATCAAGGCAATACTATTTGCGGGCTTTTGGTGGCCTACACTTCACATGGATGCACATACCTATGTGAAACGGTGTGATGTCTGTCAGAGGACTCAGTATCCTATACGCAAAGATGAGATGCCACTGAAACCTATGATGGGTGGACGTGCATTCTCTAAGTGGGGAATAGACTTCGTAGGTCCTATTAATCCCCCAGCTAAGGGTTCTCATGCGGAATACATCATTGTGGCAACAGATTATCTCACCAAGTGGGTAGAGGTAAAAGCTACAACCAAGAACGATGCTCAAACAACTGCCAAATTCTTGTTTGAGAATGTATTCACGAGATATGGGCTACCTATAGAGCTTGTAAGGGATAGAGGCACTCATTTCTTGAACGAAGTGATTGAAAATCTGCTCCAAGAATTCTTGGTAATACACAAGAAGTCTGCCCCTTATCACCCTCAAGCTAATGGACAAGCTGAGAGCACTAATAAGATTTTATGCAATGTACTGACAAAATTGGTGAACACAAAACGCTCTGATTGGGACAAACAGCTGCACCATGCTGTTTGGGCATACCGAGTTGCCTACAAAACGGTACTCCAAGCCACCCCCTTTCAGATGGTATTCGGCCAAAACGCCGTACTACCCTTGGACTTCCTGATTCCTACATTGAGAGTAGCACAAGAGTATGAATGGATAGGTCATGAACTCTCTTCTAGGATCTTTGACCTTGAACGATTAGGGGAAACAAGACTAAGAGCCGCTGCAGGAATATATGCCGCCAAGAAGAGACAGAAGGCATATTTCGATGCCCACGTGAAGGATAAAGGCTTGAAAGCAGGAGATCTAGTCCTAGTCTATACACTCAAACAACACGCGAGGAAGCTAGAAAAGAGAGGCTACGGACCTATGATCATCAATAGGATCTCCACAAGCGGAGCGGTACAATTGGCCACATTAGAGGGTGATGTTCTCCCAAATTATATTAGCGGTTGCAGAGTCAAGTTGTATCAGGAACCCCTCACGGAGGAAATGCTTAGCCGACTCAACACTGCTAAGAAACGCAAAGAGGAAGAAAAGCGAGTGCGAGAAGAAGCTCAAGCAGAAGCTTTAGAACGCATTAGAAGGATGAAATTACGTAGGCAAGGTAGAGAGCAGCCTAGGACAAATGACTATGCAGATCAAGGATATCATATGGAAATGTGTGAAGTCACAGGAACCAGCTCACCTAGGATAACTGATCGACGTCCTTTCGTAACCCTAGATATAGGACAAGGAAAAAGTGCAAGGACTGTAAGAGCCTTGATTGACTCAGGTGCAGCCACTAGTGCTGTTAGAATGTCTTACTGTCAAGAGTTACAGTTAACTGTCAATCCTGTGGAGGCATATCTTATAGGATTGGGAGGCGTGGAAACCCCTTGTATGGGCGAGGTGGAACTTCCCCTCTACATTCATGATGAAGCAATGACAGTTAAGGTACTAGTGTGTCAGGATGAGGATCTCACTGAACCTCTTGTCTTGGGTCAAGATTGGATTTATGACCAAGTAGTCAATTTAAACCTAAGAAGTGGACTTCTCCAGGTTTGGATCAATCATAGTCGAGTTACAGTAGAATTAGACAATGGAGCACTCAAGGAACTAGGAAAGGCACAGACTCCTGGTCCTTCCAGGGGTACACATGAAGATGACCATGCTGTTCTTGTCCAAAACTATGTGTTGCAGAGGAATGATATTCGCAAAAAAGAAGTCAGGAATGCAACGGAACCCCCTTCTTTTCCAAAGGCTAGAAGGAAGCAGCAACCCAAGGTAGATCACAGGTAGAAGAAGCAGAGTACTACCTATGTCCGAGAACAAAAGTACCTGCGCAGCAGAATGGCCCAGAAAATAAACCAGGTGTGGGTGCGGAAAGGCGAACAACCGGTTGCACTACCGTCAACTACAGGGGCAAAGCCTCTTATTAGTGACCAACAACACGACGCTAATAAGAAGTCTTTCAGAAATTCTTCTGCTAAAGTAAAATCTATTTGGGTGCCCAAGAAGTCGATGAAGGCAAGCCCACAATCAAGACAAATTTGGGTGCCTAAGGCTTGCTTGATGGCACAAGTCGCTACGCTGAGGCCACAACCTAAACAGCATAACGCAGCTACGCATACTGCCAGTATTCACTCGTTCTCAACGCTCATGAACACACCAAGACCCAAGAGCGTGCATGTAATCAATTGTAAAAGGGTCCCAAAAAGGCCTCGTTTTCAAACCACGACACCGAGAAAGCTCTGTAGAGACTCTCCGAAACCGAAAGCAAAGCCCATTCACTGCATTTGGCAGCCTAGGGCCTGTAATAAACCCCCCGACCCCAAATTGTAAATTCATGCCCACTTACTAACTGCAGTAGTCTCCTAGGACAACACAAGCACTAACTACACACACTGTCTTCATGCACTTACTGACCACTAACTCACCATCCACCTCATGTTAATGTTGTAACAGGGACAACACAAATTTATTCTGTCCATTACGATGTTAACACTTGGTTCTATATTCTCACAGAACCAACCAGCAAACAGGGCCATGGCAGAAGCAGGTACCAGTTCTCAAGCCGGATCTGGTGCCCAGATTGTGGACATAGAAACACTTCTCCTTGAGCCACGTCTCACCGCAAGACCGCAAGAGCTTCAAGCAGTGCATGTGCTCCCCATCCAGGATCCTCCTCAAGGACACACTTCTCAAGTAGGTAAGCATGCGCATTGGTTCAGTGATGTTGCTGGACCACTGGGCGATGGAACCTATTTCTGGGAAGCAGAATTGGAATTCAATGACAAATGGGGTTGATACCACTTTTTCGCACGCGAGTTTGAAAGCTATCAAAATGCCGAAGTCATGAGATCAGTTTGGGTCAAAGCAGGTGTGGAAAGTTATTTCAGGACTCACTTACCAAAGCCGGATTTTTTACGATGTTCTTATCTGATCAGTACCATCACGCCAAGCAGAGCCAAGGGCGGCGACAGCACCTTTGTGTTGCCATCACTGCTGCCGGGTAATGAGCTTAAAAGATTCAAGTTGACCCTCAATCTGGTAAGAGAAGCATTGGGTATGTATGGCATGCACATCCCAACAGAAAAGGAAACCATGGTTCCAGGTCGAATGAAGCACAAAGATCTTAATAAGCTGAAGGACATGGTTGCGATGACACCTACCATTGCGCTTCACCTGCGAACCATCATGCAACATTTTGCTTTTCCCGCCCAAGAACGCTTCACAATGCCCCCGAAAAAAATATGGTTCAGTTTATATCTAGCAGAAACCGAAAGCCTGCCCATCAATGTGCCACACTGGATCATAGATCAGATCCACCTAGCGCATCAAAGGTGGAACAAAAAATAGAAGAATGTGCTCCACGGGTGTTGTGCTTTGACCAGAATAATCTATAGATGCTTGGCTTATGACGTGCCTGTTCAGCGGGCACTCGTATGGTCCCGAGTCCAAGAATTCCAGAGAAGACTATCAGCAGCAGGTCCCCCATCAAAGAAGATGAGGGGGGGAGTCCAACTACCCTGTGCTCAACCAAGGGGAGCTACCGCTACACCAGAAATCACTCCTCCCCAGACACGACGAGTTAGGCCATTCACAATCCGGTTACCAAGACCAAGCACAGAGGGGCCTAATCTGGTGTTTCCACCCATTCCATCCGATTTGGAATTTCCGCAGGGATTTACTCTTGAGGACCTCACGGATGAAGAAATTGCCAGATTAATCTATGACTCTAACCTCGAAGCCGAAGCAGCGCGAGCTCAGGAACCGCGACCCCAAACAACATCGGCCCCCACCCAACCACAAGTTGTAGAAGTCGATGTAGATGAACAAGAGGCAGGAGGAGACGAAGAAGAAGCCGACGAAGAACAACATCAAGAATATGACGAACTCTCCGAGTTAGCAAGTGCCCCAGCATATTCGGCACAAATCAAGAGACTATATCGAACCATGCGACTGGTTCAGGAACAGCATCAGATGTCTCTAGAACAGGGCAAAAGACTCATGAACGACTTGCTAGCTGAGGAAGGTGTGGACGAGTTGTTCATTGAGTCCATGAACCTTCATGCCGACGCTGTAGGACTGGATGAGGCCATTCATGAGGCAATGGCCTACATCCATAGGTTTGAAAAAAGAGTTCCCGTTCGTCCCAGGAGGTCCGGGAAGCAAATTCACATCAATACATCAGCACCAGGCGAGGCAGCACAAGCAGAAGAATATCAGGAAGCTCCGTTGTCACCACCATCCCCACCTCACACTACACAATTCACTCCACCACAGGACACTAACACTACCACATCCACTACCACTACCATCGTCATGGGCATCCCACTCTCTCCGGGAATCCAATACGGGGGAGTCACCATGCCCACCTTCACCACCCTGTTCACCGATGTCACATCCACTCCACCCACGATTCCCATCTACACCGTCACGCAAACAGTTGACACGATGGAAACATCACCAGCCACAGCACCGCTTCCTCCCCCCATGCCACCTTCATCACCCATACCCCCTCCACCCACATCTCCGCTTACATCCACATCATTCACCTCTCCCATTCCCGCCCCCATTCCCCCTGCATCTTCACCCCTCCCAGCATTATTTAATGTAAATAACATATTTTTAGCATTAAACCAATGTGTATACCAGCTCCAGAATGAGTACAAAGCTCTGGACAACCGGTATCAGCAACTGGAAACGCACCATCAAAACTTACAAAGACAATTTCACATTCTACAAACAGAAAATGCAGAACTGAATCAACGCTACACGACGCTTGAGCAGGCTCACCAAACATTATTGGCGGCACCCCAACCATCGACCGAATCAGGTGCCAAACAACTAGAAGCTTTGCTCGAGGTATACCAAGCCGATAATCTCAAAGTCCGGCGTAACCTGGCACTTCTCAGAAAACACATGGCGGCTGCCCTTGAGGAAAACAAGAGACTGCAGCAGCAGAATGAAGCAAATCTAGAAGCAGCAATGGAAGGCTCTCCACACGAAATTGATCCAGAGCAGTTTAAAGCTGTGCCCTCAGAGACAATGAAGACCATCTTGGACAGCTATGCAGATCTATTAGAAGCTCATGATGACTTGGAAAGGGAACGTGATGCGCTGCGCAATCAACTCCAAGAGCAACAGACAGCACCCAAAGTCACAGAAACGACCTCGACTACAGAGGAAGTCAAGACATTGAAAGAGCAGGTGGCCGAATTACAGGCACGATTACTCACACATGAAAGGCAACCCTCTCCAGTTGTCGAACCAGAACCTGAAGATTTGGTACCCATCGAGGTAGATGAGACGTATGAGGAACCTTACGTTCCTATGCCAATGCCAGGTGGTGAGCAAACCGCAGAAGGAATGGATACGTTAGAAATTGAAGTACCTGAGTGGCTCCAAACGCTAGAGAAAACGGCATCAACTCATGAAGATCGAGTGGCAGTTCAAATCCAATCTATGGCAAAGATAGAGGACACTATTATTAAATCAGAATACTTCCGCAGCATGTCCCACCATAGATGGATCGGAACCAATGATGATCAATACGTGCCATATTGTATACTCCTCGCGGACTATAATGCAGAAATCCAACAAAGATGTGGCAAACCTCCAACGTTTGCTACACAATTTGGGCCAGATGATATCCCAGAGAGCGCCAAAAAAGGATCCATTCATCAACCCACTTGGAGGATCCGACTCCTCGAAACCTACCCGGAGATGGTTCGCACCTGGACGAATATGCCTCTTTTTATTAAATATAACCCTTGTTATGTTCCTGTACTCCGCAGACGCACATGGCCAGAGTTTACCATTGCAGTCAAGAATATCAAGGGATGCGCCAAATGGTTAAACTACGTCTATCTAGCACCTCCTCAAGGGCCTCCCACCGTCAATTACATGATTTCCACTATACGGCATTGGAGCATCCGATTAAGGAATACCCCTGATGTAATGGCCCAGATGTGCATGAAAATTTTTGAGTTAATGCTTATTACATTCAGGACATTCAAGAATATCAAGGACCCACACTTCTCAGGCGTCGGATTCCTTACAGGAAACCAAGATTTAGTTTATGACATGAGCACCACTCCTTCCATAGAGGTGATATATGCTTGGCACGCCAGAATAAAATACCTCCCAGCCTGCTTTAAACAAACATTCGAAGAGATGTTCATAACAGGGTTCTGGGAATACCACTCAGAAATATTTGTACCCAGACCCTCACATCTCCTCCATTTATTTGCTGTGGAGCGAACCATTCACTCAGAACAGTTACGGGTGCCACATCCAGATGTCCCAAGGCCAGTCAATTGGGATGCATTGCTGACAGATCTAGCAAGGGGACTCAGGTTAGAAGAACACCACCTCGCCGCCGATGTTGTACAATACTACGTCCAAAAAGCAGCTAGACAAGGGTCTGTCAGGGGCGACAGACGCGAGAGTGGGGGGGGTGTTGGCAGTAGCCTTGGTACACCAGGACGTACAAGACGTGAAAGTCAAAGAAGGGAGTCAGAGCGAAGGGACAGCACAAGCAAACAGGGCAGTCAAAGAAGATCTGGCAAGTAGGCCAATATTTTTTCAAGACATTAATGCAAATCAAGAGTTGGACATGCAGGGAGGAAGAGCAAGTAGGGAGCTCGAAGATATGTATGGCAAATCACTAGAAGAAACCCCTACAACAACAGTGATTTTTATCACTAACAATCATTGTAAATATCATTTCACATTTTTGTAGCTCCATTTTGTGCAAGCCAAGGAGTCCTTGAGCTTGAGGAGCCTTAGCAGTAGTTGCGTACCAATTTTCGTATTTTTTAGACCTCGTTTGATCCCCCAAATAAGCCCTGGAACCTAATTTTTAACTAGGCCGGACACTAGGTCTGGACAGGGCCAAAAGCTAGTCAAAAACTATAAAAAGAGCTAGAGAGCTCATTTTTGGGGTTAGATTGTAATTGAAACGAACTTGTAAGAGCATTTTGAAAGTAATCTAAAAGCTCCATTGATTCTCGCTCTTTGTCTTGCCGTGTGTGCGCGTGTGTGTGTGTGTGTGTGCATGCTAGTGTGCTTCTCACTCACGCACTTGTGCCGCCACTTGCTCGAGGTCTTCATACCATCCTCACGTCTTCCCGGATTGACATTAAAGGAGGTGCTACTCATCATTGAGCTACATTACCCCTAATTTCTGAGCTACTTTCTCTGCGAGTTCCTCAATTGACGTGGATTGCGTGGAAGATTGACTAGATGCACTATCTGAATCTTTGTAGATTTTGGAAAGCTCTAGTTCTTCCCCTAGGTTATCTTCAATGTCAATGCACATGCGTACACACTCTTCTATAGTCCTAGGATCTTTCAGATACACATAGGATCTCAATTTCGTACTCAGCAATCCGTCAAGGAATAAGGCTACTTGTTTGGCAGATGTGGGTAGCTCCGAAACAGGACATCTTTCGAGGTATTGCCTAAATCTTCTGCCTGCCAGTCTTACAGTCTCTTGGGGAGTCTGTTTAAAGCTGTGAATCAATGAGGAGGTATTGTGTCTTATGCCGCTCTTAGAGAACTCTACAATGAAAGCCTCTAGGAGTTGGTCTATGCTCCTGAACTGTCGCTCATCCAATAGCTGAAACCATGTAAGTGCTGTGTTCCTAAGGGTTAGACCGAAGGCATTGTACTGCGTGAATAGATCCTCCACTTGTTCGGCTCTCAAGACTTGCTTGAACTCCGCCACATGATCATAGGGATCTCCTGTGCCATCAAAGTAATTCTTCATGGACTTAACTAGCTGGGTTGGTCTCAACGTTCTTGTATGCTCTCTAGGTCTCGGCAGAGGAAATCCATCCACATTTCTTTGGTTCCTGTGAGCTCTAAGCATCTCAGGTTCTACCCTATTCGTCTCCGTTCTCGTTCTTTCTCTGCCCACTGGGTTGGCAAAACTTACTTCTGGTCTATCTCTACTTCTGTCTCTTTGCATACCATGAGCTTGGGAAGTTCCAGCCCCAGGGTGACCATAGGATACATTTGATCTTGGTTGGGGGAAAATAAATTCACCCTTCCAAGTGTAAGCATGCCTATCATTTTCCGTAACCGCAAAGATCCGTTCTGAAGTGTGATCTAAGTAGGTCACTCTACCTGGGCTATCCGGATCCTTAAACTCATAGATCATGATGTTTCCTATATCAGTTGGCTGATTAGATTTATACCTCCAAAAGGCTTCGTCGGTTTCTCGATTGAGGAGCAACTCTATGCTCTTGTTGTCTTGGGGTACCCACTCAGGTGTGATAATCCTAGTGAGAACTGATTTACCTCGAGGGGTTCTAGGTTCCGCACCCATGTTCCCTTGTTCCAAGTCATCTAAGTCCGCTTCTGAGATTACATTCCCAAATTCATCTGTCCTATCCGGGTGACTAGTGACTATATATATAGTTCCTTCTTTGTCCAGGTATGCACCATTTTCAAACTTGACAGCTGGGTGTTCTAGTCCAATGGATTGATCAGGATTCTTAATCTGTATCACAGATCTTCCTAAGCCGTCCTCATAGATGCTGGCACCTAATCGGTTGGTCCTCAGGTACTCCAGCTGTGTTTTGTAAGGGCCTTCCACCCTGTACAAGTAAGGCACTCCTGAACTTCCCGTAGGTCTGTCCATGCCTTGAGACATCTCTGACTCACTGGTCTCAGAGCTAGGGTAGTACGAGTGGTGGCTCAACTGCTGGGCCCAGGACCTAGCAGTGTGGTTAACACTAGCCTCTGAAGATCTAAGGCTCTGTCTCTCCCTTACTAGATGTCGTCCCGATCTAAGGTTCATATGCCTAACTAAGTAGCCCAATTCTTTGCCCAGAGTACAACTTCGTTGCCGATCAATTGGTATCAGTCACTTGATTCTTTTTAGTTATTTATCGTGTTTAAGGTCTTGTCTGATATTATGTCGTCGGAATACTTGAGTGTTCTTCGTACTTTCAGGTTGATCGTTCCACGTTAGGTTCTTTTCCTTTATGTTATCGACAGTATCGAGATTAGGTTTTTAGCTTGAACTTGAGTTTTTAGGTAGTCTTCAACTTGATGACTGCCTATCGTCGCTCTGACTTACTCCTACCTCTCGTCGTCTTAGCTTAGACTATGAATTGACAGAGGGGGTTAAAAGTGTCCAACCTTTTGTTTCCTGCTCGATTGCCTTGAGTGCCCAGGAAATGTGTTCCCAAGCTCGCACTTACACTTGCTTAGAACGCCTCTCGATGCTCTGTAAGAGTTTCAAAGTTAGCTTTGAAATTTACATTCCAAAGACAGAACCAATTATTTTCATTCCTGTAGCACAAACACAAACCTGCATAGTGATTTTCAAGAAAACAATCCTAAGGACCCCTGACTTTGATCCCCCTGGGTATGGTCAACTTCAAAATACCCTATCTGAAAATCAATGCATTATCTTTATAAAAAATAGTTGAGGGCGTGTAGTATATGCCACGAGCTTTCCAACAAGCCCTAGAGCTCAAAAAATGGATTTCGTATGAAAAAGTTGTAACCGTTCAGGATTCTAGGGTTACGACAGGGTTCAAACAGGATCACTGTGCAACAGGTTTTCCCCACGTTGCTTTCCTAAGGCTTCCTCATGTGCTCAAGAGTATAATATTTGTGCCCAAAATTAGCCCAACTCTTCAATTAACAATCCCTAAAAAATTTGGCTAAAATTGGCTGTCAATCGCGATGGACAGGGCTGTCAATCGCGATGGACACTCAGTCAATCGCGATGGACAGAGGGTTCAGTCAATCGCGATGGACACCCAATCAATCGCGATGGACAGAGGGTTCAGTCAATCGCGATGGACAGGCAGTCGGTCGCGATGGACAGAGGGTTCAGTCAATCGCGATGGACACCCAATCAATCGCGATGGACAGAGAGTTCAGTCAATCGCGATGGACAGGCAGTCGATCGCGATGGACAGAGGGTTCAGTCAATCGCGATGGACACCCAATCAATCGCGATGGACAGAGAGTTCAGTCAATCGCGATGGACAGGCAGTCGGTCGCGATGGACAGAGGGTTCAGTCAATCGCGATGGACAGGCAGTCGGTCGCGATGGACAGAGGGTTCAGTCAATCGCGATGGACAGGCAATCAATCGCGATGGACAGAGGGTTCAGTCAATCGCGATGGACAGGCAATCAATCGCGATGGACAGGGTGTTCAGTCAATCGCGATGGACAGGCAGTCGGTCGCGATGGACTGGCAGTCAATCGCGATGGACAGAGCTGTCAATCGCGATGGACTGAAATTTTGCAAGATTTTCAAAAATTTTGGTGGAAAGGTGGTGTGCAGGGTCTCTAGTCCACTGTGGTGCACTCAGATTTACCAAAAGGTGAGAATTTCTGTCAATCGCGATCGACAGAAGTCGGCGACTGCGAGACAGTTTCGTCAAGTTTCGTACCTGCGCAGGAAGCTGGGGATGGTGATGTGACCTGTACCTGCAAGATAGCTCAAGAAACATGCAAAAACAGCACACGCAATTTCGCTCTCTCACTCTCTCTCACAAGTGAAATGAGGGAAATGAGGTGGAGATGGGGATATAGTCAAAAACTGAAATTTTCGCGATGATGGAGATGGAGGTGGAAGATGGTGATGATGATGATGGTGGTGAGGTAAGAAAGAGAAAAAATAGGAAGAGTAGAAAATTTACCTACAACGCCAACGTCTACAATCTACGTCTTACCATCACACGCTCGTCCTCAAAGCTCGATCCCCGGCAACGGCGCCAAAATTTGGTGTAGCTCAATGATGAGTAGCACCTCCTTTAATGTCAATCCGGGAAGACGTGAGGATGGTATGAAGACCTCGAGCAAGTGGCTGCACAAGTGCGTGAGTGAGAAGCACACTAGCATGCACACACATACACGCACACGCGCACACTAGGCAAGACAAAAAGTGAGAATCAATGGAGCTTTTAGATTACTTTCAAAATGCTCTTACAAGTTCGTTTCAATTACAATCTAACTCCAAAAATGAGCTCTCTAGCTCTTTTTATAGTTTTTGACTAGGTTTTGGCCCTGTCCAGACCTAGTGTCCGGCCTAGTTAAAAATTAGGTTCCAGGGCCAATTTGAGGGCTCAAACGGAGTCTAAAAAATACGAAAATTGGTATGTAGGTACTTCTAAGGCTCCTCAAGCTCAAGGACTCCTTGGCTTGCACAAAATGGAGCTACAAAAATATGAAATGGTATTTACAATGATTGTTAGTGATAAGAATCACTATTAAAAGATGTAGATTTGGGAAAAATTGAAGGGCCTATCTGCCAGATTTGCGTCGACTGCTTTGTCTACTTACTCCTTCACCTTGTTCTGACTCTCTCCGCTGGCTTCCTTGTCTAGTCGGTCCTTGGGTGCCCATACTGCTCTCAACACTCTCCTATCGTCTATCTCATATTTTTTAAAGTTTTTAGGGACCTCAAACAAGGATTCTTCTACCTCCGGAGTGACTTCCTTCTTCTTTCTTTTCTTTCCTCCACTCTTAGTGGCTACTTGTGTGGCTAACCTCACCTCATTCATGATTTCTCCATGTCTCTAGGGGTAAGCTTCAACTTCATAGAAGTATTCTTCATCTGATGCAAAAGGTGGGTCCATAATGATTGACTCTAAGTCGGAGTCACTTGCATTCTCAAATGTATCGGGGCTAGGTTCGCATTCTTCTAAAACTGCATCTCCCATGATTGGCTCTATTGAGAAGACTGAAATGTCATAGCCATCCTCATCACAGTGGGGTGTCCACTGCTCTTCATTGATGGCTACATCCATTGTTGCTAAAATTTCAGCCCAGCCGTGAGGCTCAAACTCTTCGTCAGGAAAAACTACAGGTGCATAGGCTGTGTCTTGAATTGATCTATGGGTTTCTTTTGCACCTACCTCTCTGGCTTTCTCTCTCTTCTCTTCTTCTACTGCTACCTTACACATCCATAAGTGAGTGTCTTCATGCATCCACGAGGATCCGGATCCTATGGAATGCACAGACTCAGTCTCATCTTTGGCTCTATGGATGGGATTCCATTGAATAGGCGGTACGTCTCTATGAGAGTAATCCTTGAGATTGACTTTGGTTGTAACACCTAGATGTTGCAAATACAAGGAATTGGTTCCCCAATCCTGTACCACTTGCAATTGCCGCATAAATGGCCTTCCCAAAATCATCTCGTAGGCTTGGTTTTTGCTAAAGTCGCATATAGCAAAAGTATGCTCAAACTCAACACCACATGAGTCCTACCTGGGAACGCGATTTCGCTATGTCTGGCACTTGTTTGGCTACGTGTTTCCACACTTCTGGCTTAACTTTGAGTAGCTCTTCTAAAGTGAGATTGCACTGCACTTTAGTGTTCTTTACTACCTTTGTATTCCTAGGTATGACTGAGTCTTCGTTTCTTACCATGACCGTGGGTGCTCTCATACAAGTAGACTTGGCTTCCCATGGGCATGTGAAATGGGGTAATTCCTGTAGGGAGTTATGTTGGAGCAAGTCTATGACAAGCCTAAGTATTGGCTTGAGTCTCACAAAGTCTTAGAAAAAGCTTTAAAAAGAAGACTATGTAAAGTTCACTTGTGAACTACCTCTTGTAACTTTTGAAGAGTTTACTTAATGTAAAAGTAAGAGAATCTTAAGTGGTTGAGCCCACATGATCAAGAATGGAAAGAGGAGCCACGAATTCGTGATTTGTGGTAGGTAGAGAATCAAATCAATCATTGATTGATTGGAGAGTGATTGAGGGAAGTTAGCCTCCCAAACTCAACTATAAATAGATGGCAGTTTTAGTCGTGGTTAGAGAGACCTATGTGAAGACCTCCAAGAGCTGAGCTTTATGCCATATCAAGGTGTGATTACAAGGCACACATATGTATCAGTAAGTCATTGTATTGTACAAGCAATATACTTTCATTTTCATGATTATTTGAATTCATCTTTCCATGTTCTTGTGATGTGTACTACTCACTGCCATTACTTCAGTTTTTCTCAGTCAGCTTGCAGAGATTGTTTCTCTGCACTTGGTTCATCATTTTCAGTGATTTAACTTAGTAAAGTTAGCTCTATACGTCTACTATATGCTCACAAATTTTCATGTCATTTGGATGTTGGAATCTTCAGTTATGTTCATTTGAAGTCAACAGGGTATGTTCATCTTCACTTCTCTGTCAGGTACCCGACTTTTTCAGTCATCTTGTCAGAGTCATTTCTCAGTGTCTACTCATCCAAATTCAGTGATTTTAAAGCTTATTGGATTCAGCTTACTGTCTAGTATATGCATACAAATTTTCATAATCATTGGAGTTCTACATTTTGAGTTATGGTGATTTTTCTGCTCACTGGTCTATTTCTCTAGCAGCCCGTGAAAATCGGGATGATGTCATCACTTGTTAAAAGTCATTCTCAGTGTGTGGTTTGTTATTTTTGATGAGATTACTCTCTAAAGTTAGCTCTTTAAGCTACCTAGCCTTCCCCAAGAGGAATTAATCTAATTGCTGATGTGCTCAGAGAATTATGTAAAACACTGGACAGGTGTATCAACCAAGAATAGCAAGTTTTCACCTCTGAGCTAACTCCAACTTATCTGTTTTGATCTATCTTTTTGAGAGTGATCTTCCAAGGTACATAGGGTGTCTAATACATCCATTGGCAAGCTAAAAGGGCCCACCATATACTCCTGGAGTTCATTTGGCTGGTGTAGAGCAAAGATTTTGCAACACCTCTTCATCTTCAACACATACCTATCCATCTCTTCACAGTGGTATCAGAGCAAGGTTGGACAACATGGCAGATGGATTTCCTTCATCAATTGACAAATTGGACAGAGGTAACTACTCAGCTTGGTCATTAAGAATGGAAGCTTATCTCCAAGGTAGAAGTTTATATGGTTATGTGGCTGGAGATGAAGTTATGCCAAGTTTCAGGAACAAAAGTCAACCAACACAAGAAGAGCAAGAAAGATTGAGCACATGGTGCTCCAAGGATGCACTTGCAAGGTCTTATCTCCTCAACTCTATCTCAGATTTTTTGTTGCCTCACATTAGAAGTTGTAAGACATCTCAGGAAGTGTGGGATGCACTTGAAGCTTTCTTTTCTTCAAGTACCAAAGCTAGGAAGCATCAACTATGGCTGGAGTTCACAACTCTCAAGAAAGCTCCCAAACAAAATGTGACTGATTTTGTCACAAAGCTCAAGGACATAGCGGATCAGTTGGGAAGCATTGGAGAGGTAATAGATGAAGAGCAAATTGTAAGGCAGGTCATCAATGGCTTGAAGGCAGATGATAAGTGGGAAGCATTCACCACAGCTATGGATTTGTACATGGACATGCATGTACCTGATTTCAACACACTCATTGGACAACTACTTACTCAAGAGGCAAAGCTTATCAAAAATGGAGAAAGCTCTAAAGGTAATCAATCTTCAGCTTTATACACGGATAAAAGCAAGTCTAAAGATAACAAAGGAAAGGCAAAGAAAGTGGATGATGAAGTAGGTACATATCAAGCTAACTATGCAGGTAGAGGAAGACATGGCAGAGGTAGAGGAAGAGGAGGTAGACAAGGCAGGGGGAGATCCCAAGACTCCAACTCATGTTCTATTTGTGGATTAACTAATCATACAACTGAAAATTGCTTTAGGAATTCCAGGAATCAAAGAGGCAGAGGATACAATAGAGGAAGTTATGGCTACTCAAGAGGAAGGTTCAACAACTACCATGGCAACTACAACAACTACAATCATTCAAACTATCAAGGAGGCTACAAAGGAAGGAGAGACTACAATAACTACACAGAAGACTCAAACAAAGAGGATTCATTATTGATCATGAACATGGCTATGCCACAAGGTAAATCTGATGAGCATGTTTTCTACATAGATTCAGGTTGTTCAAATCATGTGGCAGGAAATGTGGCACTCCTATCAGATTTAGAAGATCCAAGGAATAAGCATGAGGTACAAACAGGAGATGATACAAAACATCCTGTGGAGAAAATAGGCAATGTCAAAGCACCTGATGGAAACATCAACCTACTCAGTAAGGTACTCTATGTCCCTACCATTACAAAGAATTTGATAAGTGTTGGGCAGATAGTAGAGAAAGGGTTGCAAGTCAGGTTCACAAAGGCAGGAGCATTTGTTGAAGATCCAAGTCAAGGATTCAGAAGAATTGCAAAAGGTGAAGAGACAGGTAGATTGTTCACATTTGAATTACAGGACACTAGAAACATTGCTCTCTTTAATTATGGCAGTCAGACACTCACAGAATTGGAAGTATGGCACAAAAGGTTAGCACATATTGGTGAAAGGTCATTAAAACAAATCTGCAGGGACCAAAGTGTACTTGGACTTCCTAATTTATCAAAACAACATATGATTTATAAGTGTAGTGCATGTCAATTTGGAAAGTCTCACAGGTTACCATTCATGAAGAAAGGTTATATGCATGGAGATCTCTTGGAGTTGGTTCATACAGATGTATGGGGACCTAGCAAGGAAGCTTCAATATCTGGATCAAGGTATTATGTTTCCTTTATTGATGATTGCAGCAGATGGACTATCCTATTCTTTATGAAACACAAAGATGAAGTTTTTTCATGTTTCAAAAGATATTTGGCTCTTGTGGAGAATCAAACAGGTAAATCACTAAAAAGGCTAAGGTCAGATGGAGGGGGAGAATACTTCTCCCATGAGTTTGATTCCTTTCTTCAAGAAAGAGGAATCAAAAGAGAGGTAACTACAAGGTACACTCCTGAGCAAAATGGAGTGGCAGAAAGGAGGAATAGGACAATTGTTGAAGCTGCAAGGTCTATGTTAAATGAAAAGCATTTACCTAATTACTTATGGGCTGAGGCTGTATCTACAGCCACTTACTTGATTAACAGGTTGCCTTCAAAATCCCTTGATGGGATGACTCCATATGAGGCTTGGAATGGAAGAAGACCAAGTTTAGATCATTGTAAAATTTTTGGATGTATTGCTTTTGCTCATGTTCCTTCACAGGTTAGAGGCAAGATGGATCCAAAGGCAGAAAGGTGTGTATTTATTGGATATGACAACAATCAAAAGGGCTACAGGTTATACAATCCTACCAACAAAGGATTCTTGGTAAGCAGAGATGTAGTTTTTGATGAGAACAATTCATGGTATGAAGATTCATGCAGGAAGATCAATTTACCATATGATCTTGAAGAAGATTTTCCAAAGCTTGGTAGAGAACAATCAAAGATTGAAGAACAAGACACCTCAGAGGATGATGAAGAATCTCACATGGAAAAGATCAAAGCATGGAAGTCTAAAGGTAAAGCAAAATTGCAGGAACTCGGACATGAGGCAGAATCATCACATCATGGCCTAAGAAGATCTATGAGGGAAAAGAAAAAACCAGAAAGGTATGGGTTTGACACCTCATTAGTAACTAAACATTCTATCTACATAGCACAGGACATAAACCAAGAGGAGCCATCATCATTTGAAGAGGCCAAAGCAAAAACAGAATGGAAGCATGCAATGAAGGAAGAGATTGAAGCACTCGAGGAAAACAACACTTGGGATTTGGTGCCCAAGACTTCATCCATGAAGGTAATAGGCTCAAGATGGGTCTATAAACTCAAGAAGAATTCTGATGGTTCAATTAACAGGTATAAGGCAAGGCTTGTGGCAAAAGGCTTTGCACAAACTCAGGGAATTGATTATGAGGAGACCTTCTCTCTTGTGGCAAAGATGCCTACTATTAGGGTTTTGCTTAGTATTGCCTCTTCCAAGAATTGGAAGATACTCCAACTAGATGTGAAGAATGCATTCTTGAATGGTTGGATAACAGAAGAGGTATATATGGCACAACCACCTGGTTTTGAGAGTCAAGTTTATCCTGATTATGTGTGTAAACTTAACAAAGCATTGTATGGTCTCAAGCAAGCTCCAAGAGCTTGGAATTTCAGGCTTGTTTCATTCTTGCAGGACAAAGGCTTTCAACCAAGCAAAGCAGATCCTTCACTCTTTATTAAAAAGAGTAATTCCGAGGTCATCTACCTATGTGTATATGTAGATGATATTATATTGACAGGAAATGATGCAGATGGTATGAAGAAGATCAAAGATCAGATGAGAGAAGAGTTCAAGATAAGTTATTTGGGTTCACTTACCTACTTCCTAGGTTTGGAAGTTGTCTACAAAGATCATGGTTTGTTTCTCACTCAAAGAAAGTACATTAAGGACATGTTGGCAAAATTCAAGATGCAAGATTGTAAGATTGGAGGTACTCCAATGGAGGTTAATCACAAATTGAGCTCACATGAAGGTGAACTCATAGAGGACATCACATCATATCAAAGTCTAGTGGGTAGTCTCAACTATGCCACATTGACAAGAGTAGATATATGTTACAGTGTGAGTGTGCTAAGCCAATTTATGCACACACCAAGGAAACCACATATGGATGCTGCCAAAAGGATTCTCAAGTATCTCAAAGGAACCATAAATGAAGGACTTTATTATCCTTATGTATCTGATTTATGTTTGAAGCTATTTTCTGATGCAGATTGGGCTGGCTCCAAGGAAGATAGAAGGAGCACTTCAGGTTATCTTACCTTTGCAGGTTCAAAGCTTATTTCATGGTCATCCAAGAAGCAACCCACAGTTGCTCTCTCTTCTACTGAAGTTGAATATAGAGGTCTTGCCATAGCTACACAAGAAGCTATGTGGATGAAGACATTGTTCAAAGATCTTGGATTGGAGTTTGGAACTCCAACTATTTTTGGTGACAATATGAGTTCTATTCACTTGGCTGCTAATCCTATTTTTCATGCAAGGACTAAACATATTGAAGTTCATTATCACTATGTACGAGAGAAGGTTCTAAGCAAAGAGAAGGTTCTAAGCAGGTAATCTTGGAAGGTTGAAGACCTCAAGCATACTTGGCTTGAGGGGGAGCTGTTGGAGCAAGTCTATGACAAGCCTAAGTATTGGCTTGAGTCTCACAAAGTCTTAGAAAAAGCTTTAAAAAGAAGACTATGTAAAGTTCACTTGTGAACTACCTCTTGTAACTTTTGAAGAGTTTACTTAATGTAAAAGTAAGAGAATCTTAAGTGGTTGAGCCCACATGATCAAGAATGGAAAGAGGAGCCACGAATTCGTGATTTGTGGTAGGTAGAGAATCAAATCAATCATTGATTGATTGGAGAGTGATTGAGGGAAGTTAGCCTCCCAAACTCAACTATAAATAGATGGCAGTTTTAGTCGTGGTTAGAGAGACCTATGTGAAGACCTCCAAGAGCTGAGCTTTATGCCATATCAAGGTGTGATTACAAGGCACACATATGTATCAGTAAGTCATTGTATTGTACAAGCAATA
>CM035442.1:20689649-20734649 GCA_020310875.1 Ceratopteris richardii | reverse complement strand
TGCGTATGCGTATGCGTATGCGTATGCGTATGCGTATGCGTATGTGTATGTGTATGTGTATGTGTATGTGTATGTGTATGTGTATGTGTATGTGTATGTGTATGTGTATGTGTATGTGTATGTGTATGTGTATGTGTATGTGTATGTGTATGTGTATGTGTATGTGTATGTGTATGTGTATGTGTATGTGTATGTGTATGTGTATGTGTATGTGTATGTGTATGTGTATGTGTATGTGTATGTGTATGTGTATGTGTATGTGTATGTGTATGTGTATGTGTATGTGTATGTGTATGTGTATGTGTATGTGTATGTGTATGTGTATGTGTATGTGTATGTGTATGTGTATGTGTATGTGTATGTGTATGTGTATGTGTATGTGTATGTGTATGTGTATGTGTATGTGTATGTGTATGTGTATGTGTATGTGTATGTGTATGTGTATGTGTATGTGTATGTGTATGTGTATGTGTATGTGTATGTGTATGTGTATGTGTATGTGTATGTGTATGTGTATGTGTATGCATATGTGTATGTGTATGTGTATGCTATGTGTATGTGTATGTGTATGCGTATGTGTATGTGTATGTGTATGTGTATGTGTATGTGTATGTGTATGTGTATGCGTATGTGTATGTGTATGTGTATGTGTATGTGTATGTGTATGTGTATGTGTATGTGTATGTGTATGTGTATGTGTATGTGTATGTGTATGTGTATGTGTATGTGTATGTGTATGTGTATGTGTATGTGTGTATGTGTATGTGTATGTGTATGTGTATGTGTATGTGTATGTGTATGTGTATGTGTATGTGTATGTGTATGTGTATGTGTATGTGTATGTGTATGTGTATGTGTATGTGTATGTGTATGTGTATGTGTATGTGTATGTGTATGTGTATGTGTATGTGTATGTGTATGTGTATGTGTATGTGTCTATGTGTGTGTCTGTGTGTGTGTCCATGAGAGTGGGTGTGTGTGTGTGTTTGTCTCTGTGTTTCTCTGTGTGTGTGTCTATGTGTGTATGTGTGTGTGTATGTGTATGTGTATGTGTATGTGTATTTGTATGTGTATGTGTATGTGTATGTGTATGTGTATGTGTATGTGTATGTGTATGTGTATGTGTATGTGTATGTGTATGTGTATGTGTATGTGTATGTGTATGTGTATGTGTATGTGTATGTGTATGTGTATGTGTATGTGTATGTGTATGTGTATGTGTATGTGTATGTGTATGTGTATGTGTATGTGTATGTGTATGTGTATGTGTATGTGTATGTGTATGTGTATGTGTATGTGTATGTGTATGTGTATGTGTATGTGTATGTGTATGTGTATGTGTATGTGTATGTGTATGTGTATGTGTATGTGTATGTGTATGTGTATGTGTATGTGTATGTGTATGTGTATGTGTATGTGTATGTGTATGTGTATGTGTATGTGTATGTGTATGTGTATGTGTATGTGTATGTGTATGTGTATGTGTATGTGTATGTGTATGTGTATGTGTATGTGTATGTGTATGTGTATGTGTATGTGTATGTGTATGTGTATGTGTATGTGTATGTGTATGTGTATGTGTATGTGTATGTGTATGTGTATGTGTATGTGTATGTGTATGTGTATGTGTATGTGTATGTGTATGTGTATGTGTATGTGTATGTGTATGTGTATGTGTATGTGTATGTGTATGTGTATGTGTATGTGTATGTGTATGTGTATGTGTATGTGTATGTGTATGTGTATGTGTATGTGTATGTGTATGTGTATGTGTATGTGTATGTGTATGTGTATGTGTATGTGTATGTGTATGTGTATGTGTATGTGTATGTGTATGTGTATGTGTATGTGTATGTGTATGTGTATGTGTATGTGTATGTGTATGTGTATGTGTATGTGTATGTGTATGTGTATGTGTATGTGTATGTGTATGTGTATGTGTATGTGTATGTGTATGTGTATGTGTATGTGTATGTGTATGTGTATGTGTATGTGTATGTGTATGTGTATGTGTATGTGTATGTGTATGTGTATGTGTATGTGTATGTGTATGTGTATGTGTATGTGTATGTGTATGTGTATGTGTATGTGTATGTGTATGTGTATGTGTATGTGTATGTGTATGTGTATGTGTATTTGTATGTGTATGTGTATGTGTATGTGCGTATGTGTATGAGTATGTGTATGGGTATGTCTATGCGTATGTGTATGCCTAAGTGTATGCGTAAGTGTATGTGTATGTGTATGTGTATGTGTATGTGTATGTGTATGTGTATGTGTATGTGTATGTGTATGTGTATGTGTATGTGTATGTGTATGTGTATGTGTATGTGTATGTGTATGTGTATGTGTATGTGTATGTGTATGTGTATGTGTATGTGTATGTGTATGTGTATGTGTATGTGTATGTGTATGTGTATGTGTATGTGTATGTGTATGTGTATGTGTATGTGTATGTGTATGTGTATGTGTATGTGTATGTGTATGTGTATGTGTATGTGTATGTGTATGTGTATGTGTATGTGTATGTGTATGTGTATGTGTATGTGTATGTGTATGTGCTATGTGTATGTGCATGTGCATGTGCATGCATGTGTATGTGTATGTGTATGTGTATGTGTATGTGTATGTGTATGTGTATGTGTATGTGTATGTGTATGTGTATGTGTATGTGTATGTGTATGTGTATGTGTATGTGTATGTGTATGTGTATGTGTATGTGTATGTGTATGTGTATGTGTATGTGTATGTGTATGTGTATGTGTATGTGTATGTGTATGTGTATGTGTATGTGTATGTGTATGTGTATGTGTATGTGTATGTGTATGTGTATGTGTATGTGTATGTGTATGTGTATGTGTATGTGTATGTGTATGTGTATGTGTATGTGTATGTGTATGTGTATGTGTATGTGTATGTGTATGTGTATGTGTATGTGTATGTGTATGTGTATGTGTATGTGTATGTGTAGGTGTATGTTGTATGTGTATGTATGTGTATGTGTATGTGTATGTTATGTGTATGTGTATGTGTATGTGTATGTGTATGTGTTGTATGTGTATGGTGTATGTGTATGTTATGTGTATGTGTATGTGTATGTGTATGTGTATGTGTAGTGTATGTGTATGTGTATGGTATGTATGGTATGTTTTGTATGTGTATGTGTATGTGTATGTGTATGTGTATGTGTATGTGTATGTGTATGTGTATGTGTATGTGTTGTGTATTGTATGTGTATGTGGTATGTGTATTTGTATGTGTATGTGTATGTGTATGTGTATGTGTATGTGTATGTGTATGTGTATGTGTATGTGTATGTGTATGTGTATGTGTATGTGTATGTGTATGTGTATGTGTATGTGTCTGTGCTATGTCTGTGTCTGTGTCTGTGTTTGTGTCTCTGACTGTGTCTCTATTTGTGTCTCTGTCTGTGTCTTTTTTTGTGTTTGTTAATGGTGTAGCTAAGAGGATGAATAGAACTATTCAAGATAGAGTAGTCTCTATGTTGCACCATGCAAACCTCTCACAAAGCTTTTGGGCAGAAGCAGTATTGACTTAGTTCATGTGATTAACCTTTCACCTAGTACTTCCAAAGGTTTGAAAGTGGCACAAGAGTTGTGGACAGGGAAACCACCATATTATGATCATCTTCAAGTTTTTGGGTGTGAAGCATATGTTCATATACCCAAGAACCTTAGACAAAAGTTGGATCATAAGTCAAAGAAATGCATTTTCCTTGGATATGGTCGAGAAGGATAATTTGGATATCACTTATGGGATCCTGAAATGCGGACAGTGATCAGAAGTAGTGATGTCATTTTTAATGAGTCTAAGATGCATAAACAGCCCATTAAGGAGATTGAAGTGAGAAGAGTGGTGTTTGAGGATACTAGTCCTCTGGTTAGCATGCATAAAAATTCTGCACATAGGGATGTTCAAGAGAATGACCATTTAGATCAGTCTGCACATGTTCCTGTTCAGCAAACATTGAGACGTTCTACAGGTGTCTCACATCCACCTGATAGATATGTTCGAGGTTTTAATTTTGTTATGATAACAGATGCTAGTGAGCCTTCTTCCTACAAAGAGGCTATGCAGACAGAGGATCATGTCAAGTGCGAGCGTGCCATGGAGAGTGAGTTGGATTCTATTCACAAGAATGGTAATTGGGATTTAGTAACTTTGCCAAAGGGCAGGAAAGCTTTACCATGTGAATGGGTATATAAGCTGAAATTCACATCAGATAGTGCTTCTCTGAAGTATAAAGCATGACTTGTTGCAAAGGGTTTTAAGCAACAACATGGTGTTGATTTCGAGGAAATCTTCTCTCCAGCGGTCAAGATGACTACCTTGCGCATGTTTCTTGGATTCGTTGCAATGGAGGACTTAGAGCTAGTCCAAATAGATGTGAAAACTGCTTTCTTGCATGGAGATCTTACAGATGAGATCTATATGGAACAACCAGAGGGTTATGTAGTTCCTGGCAAGGAAAGTCTAGTTTGTAAGCTTAAGAAGAGCTTGTATGGACTTAAACAGTCCCCTAGAAAATGGTACCAAAAGTTTGATGCTTTTATGAAATCTCAAGGCTAGTCTCGAAGTAATGAGGATCATTGTCTCTACACAAAGAGATGCTCAGATAGTAGCTTGATATGCTTGATATGCTTGATACTGTATGTCGATGATATGTTGATTGCTTGGAAGTCCTCTTATGATTTGTCAATTCTCAAAAAGAAATTGAGTCAGACATTTGATATGAAGGATTTGGGGGATGTCAAACATATTCTTGGCATGCGCATTACTCGTGATAGGAGTAAAAGATGCATATACTTGTCTCAAAGTGAGTACATATCCAAAGTACTTCACAGGCTCAATATGCAGGATGGAAAGGCATTGAGTACACCTTTACCCTGTGAAATTGAGTAAGGATGATTGCCCCAAATCAAATGAGGAAAAGGAATTCATGACCAAAATTCCCTATCAGTATGCTGTTGGTAGTCTCATGTATGCTATGGTAGCTACGAGACCAGACATTGCATTTGCAATGGGAGTTGTGAGCGGATATATGTCTAATCCTGGAAAGAAACATTAGGAAGTAGTCAAGATGATTTTGAGATATCTGAGTGGCACTAAGGACAAGTGTCTATGCTTAGGTAGAGGGAAAACATCCATTATTGGTTACACAGATTCTGATTATGCTGGTTTTGTAGACAATCTTAAGTCTACATCAGGGTACATTTTTCATTTTGCTTGAGGTGCTATCTCTTGGAGATCTCGTCTTCGAGAATGTACAGTTGTTTCCACCACAGAAGTAGAGTATGTTGTAGCAAGTGAGGCATGTAAGGAAGCATTGTGGCTTTCTCGTCTTGCTTGTGATATGGCTTTACCTCAACATGTACCTCGCTTGCTCAGTGATAGTCAGAGTGCTATTGCTTTGGCTAAGAATCCAGTCTATCATGCAAAGACCAAGCACATTAAGGTGAGGTATCACTTTATTAGAGATTGCTTAGCCACTGAGCGCATTATTCTTGAGAAGGTTCACACTTGAGATCATGCTACAGATGCTTTGACTAAAGCTCTACCACAGGATAGCTTTCGACACTCTTGTCACTTGATGGGGGTTACTTGATTCTTGATCTTACACAGTCACTTGTATACTGTGTAACATGCCCATCAAGTTGGAGGTATAGTTTGTATACTTTCACTCAGGTATTCTTTATCATTCTTTATTTTTCTCCCATAGTTACTTTGGCCATGTTGGCCTTTAGTGGGAGATTGTTACCATTAGTGTCCATGTGAAGGGCCAAATGTCCACCGGACACTTCCTTGTATATGTTCTTTAATAAAACATATAGTGGCCTGGTCAATCACATACTGCAAGTTCGACCGCATTTGTAAGACCTAAGAAGTCTATCATCGTGCTCCTCTGTGTATTGTGTTTTCTGTGTATTCTGTAGCATTTGTGCGAAGTATTATGTGCGGCCTCAGGAGCTCGGCTTTCTACTCCGACCATAGCGTTGTGGTGCTCTCGACAAGGAGAGCGCACTGTGGTGCGTTGGCATCGAAATAGTTCATGTGTATGTGTATGTGTATGTGTATGTGTATGTGTATGTGTATGTGTATGTGTATGTGTATGTGTATGTGTATGTGTATGTGTATGTGTATGTGTATGTGTATGTGTATGTGTATGTGTATGTGTATGTGTATGTGTATGTGTATGTGTGTGTGTGTGTGTGTATGTGTATGTGTATGTGTATGTGTATGTGTATGTGTATGTGTATGTGTATGTGTATGTGTATGTGTATGTGTATGTGTATGTGTATGTGTATGTGTATGTGTATGTGTATGTGTATGTGTATGTGTATGTGTATGTGTATGTGTATTTGTATGTGTATGTGTATGTGTATGTGTATGTGTATGTGCATGTGTATGTGCATGTGCATGTGTATGTGTATGTGTATGTGTATTTGTATGTGTATGTGTATGTGTCTGTGTATGTGTATGTGCATGTGTATGTGCATGTGCATGTGTATGTGTATGTGTATGTGTATGTGTATGTGTATGTGTATGTGTATGTGCATGTGTATGTGCATGTGTATGTGCATGTGTATGTGTGTGTGTATGTGTGTGTGAATGTGTATGTGTGTGTGCGTGTATGTGTCTGGGTATGCGTATGCGTATGCGTATGCGTATGCGTATGCGTATGCGTATGCGTATGCGTATGCGTATGCGTATGCGTATGCGTATGCGTATGCGTATGCGTATGCGTATGCGTATGCGTATGCGTATGCGTATGCGTATGCGTATGCGTATGCGTATGCGTATGCGTATGCGTATGCGTATGCGTATGCGTATGCGTATGCGTATGCGTATGCGTATGCGTATGCGTATGCGTATGCGTATGCGTATGTGTATGTGTATGTGTATGTGGTGTGGTGAAGTGGTCTGATGGAAATGCACCAGAATGGATTCCCTTCACGAGAGTTTCACAACAATATCCTCTTAGTCAAAAATTGAGCTCTAGATTTTGTACAAAGTACTCTGCATGTTAGCTATAAAATACGCAAAAAATACACATAGTTTATCAAATCACTAGGTTTTACACATGCGGTCAAACTTATAGTCTTTGGCTGACTAGGCCACTATATCCTTTATTACAAAACAGATTCAAAAGTGTCTGTTGGACATTTGGCCTTTTACGTGAACACTAACAATATGAATCTCCCACTAACGACAAGTTTCGATAGGAGTGGCAATAGGTTTGCAGTCTTCAAGGCCAAAATGTTTCATTAATGTATCAATATATTTTTTTTGACACAAAGTTGTTATGCCATCAACTTGCATAAATTGAATGCCCAAATAATGATGCAAACATCCCAAATTCGACATTTCAAGTGAGGCATGCAAATCAGCCTTGAAATCAACAATATGCTTCTCATTAGGACTAGTGAGCAGCACATCATCAACATAGATAACAATGATCAGAAGCACATCATTTGCAGGCTTAACATATAAGGTGCTCTTAGTTGGATTGTTCTCAAAACCATGTGCAATCAAGTAGGCCTGTATCTTTTCATATCAAGCACGTGGTGGTTGCTTTAAACCATATAATGCATTTTTCAATCTACACACTTAGTTTTCTGTCCTTTCTACACAAAACCAGAAGAGTCAAAAACATACATTTCTCCATGCAAGTCACCATTCAAAAGTGTAGTTTAATGTCCAACTGATGTCAATTGCAACCATGATGAGTTGCAAGTGCACAGATGCTACATAGTAGCCATTTGGCATGAAGGAGCAAAAGTCTCATCAAAATCAATGCCACTTTCTTGAGCATAACATTTTGCAACAAGCATACCCTTATACTTATCAATTGTTCCATCAAGCTTATGTTTTTGCCTGTATACTCACCTAGTGCCAATGGCCTTCTTGCCAGGAGGCAAGTCATATAAAGACCAGGTACCATTTTTCATAATAGCATCATATTCTAATTACACAGTAGCCATCCAATTTTTTGAATTTTGTGCTTCATCAAATGAAAGAGGCTCATTCTTATCACAAAGACTAGAGGAAGCCATAGCAAAGAAATGTGATGCAAAAGAAGCACTATGAGAGCCTCAACGAGTACCATATGATAGAGGTGCATCCAATTTGCTATCTCAAAAAGTCTGCACCATCCATTTAGGCATAGTTTTTGCCTCTTGTATATCAGACCTCTCATCAACAAGTACATCATGTAAATTTGCATCAAAAATGGAATGATTTACATCATCATGTGGAAGCTACAAAGGCTGAAAAAGTGCCTCATTTGGACCAGCACTCAACTGTCCACCTCTAAAAAGTAGCAACAAAGTGTCATACACATCTTTGGAGCTAATTGATATCTCCTTGGTATATGAAAGTAATGGTTGAACTATATCTTCCACAAAAACAACATCATGGCTAAACAAAATGCATTTAGTTTGTGGATGATACAGATGATAGCCTTTGCTTTCATAACTATACCCAACAAAAATACATTTCATTACTTTATCATCCAATTTCTTGCATGGATGTTCAAGTACTAATGCATATGCCAAACAACCAAACACACATAGGTGAGCAACAGATGGCTTGCAACCATGCCAAACCTCATATGGAGTGATAGATTGCAATGCTTTAGTGGATCATCTCTTAAGTACATATGTTGCACACATATCAGCCTCAAGCCAAAATTATGTGGTAAAGCCTGACTCTTGACCATACACCTTGCCATCTCCATGAGTGAATTGTTATTCCTTTCTGCAAATCCATTCTGTTGAGGTGTATACATCACTGTACAGTGATGTTTTATCCCACATTCAGCAAGAAATGCATTAAAATCAGAAGACATATATTCCTCCCTGTGATTAGAATGGAGGGTGCCCATTTTACATGTTCACATATTTTTAGCCAAAACAAGAAGCTGTTTGAAGCACATAGACACTTCAAACTTTGATTTTCAATGGATATACACATGCATGCCTACAAAAATCATCAATGAAAGTCACGAAGTAAAGGTAGCTCCCAAAAGAAAGCGTTTGCATAGGACCACAAGCATCATTGTCAACACGATGCAATTTCTGAGTAGCTCATACTAAACGATCCTTTGGGAAGGAGGAAGGACTGCTTTATTTTGCCCAAAATATAGTCTGTCTATGATTACTAGGTGCCTCAAGTTTGGGCAGAGAGGGCACCATTTCAGATTTCTTCAGGTGTAGTAAAATAGCAAAGTTAAGATGACCAAAGTGTGCATGCTAAGGCTTTGCATCTGACATAGCATGAGAATCTTGAACTACACATGTTGAATCATTCACAGATTGTGCATAATCTATAAGCTTATACATCCCATGACATTATGAGCATGGATAGAAGATCAACAAAATTTGGAATATTTTCTTCGGATTGAATAGAAGTTTTGAATTGCTTATGTTAGCATACAGGATAGCATGATTGGGCACGTACAAGATCTCAGGACTCTGAAAGAGGCTTGGAACATCTTGGCCACATTGTATAAGACCAATACAAAGGAACAAAAATTACAACTCAAGAACGAGCTGCATACATTGGAGAAAAAGGGCATGTCGATGAGTAACTACACCCTGAAAATCAAAAGCATATGTGAGTCACTTGCATCTATTGGCATGACTTTAGATGATGATGATAAGGTGGAAGTATCTCTTCGTGGTTTAGGAACTGTATATAAGCAGTTTAGAACGTCTATTCAAGACCAGGGAAAATATTCCAAATTTTGTTGATATGGTACCCATGTTGATTATTGAAGAAAAGAATCTTGGTGAGGACTTGAACTCCCAAGGAAAACCTAGTTTTGAGCAGGTATTCTACTCCAGCAGAGGAAAAGCAAGAGGTAGAGGCTTCGAAAGTGGAAGAGGACACAAAAGGTATTAGCAGATGATATTGACCTTGTTTATGTGAGAAGGGATGAGCAAGTTGCTGATATTTTCATCAAAGCACTTGGAGCAAAGAAGTCAAAGAAGTTTCGGAAGATGCTTGGATTAGAGGACATGATGTTGAGCTTGAGGCGGAGTGTTGAGATATCAAGCTCAACATGTGATGATCTAGGATGACACATATCACTTTTTCATTTCTCTGACATGTATAGTGGTTACACCGGTATATGTCATAGATACTTCATTGAGCTTTACGAGATTTATCTACCGAGAGTGATTTCACATTTGATTCTTACCAGCTCACTCATTTGCGGACAGTAGGATTTTCCTTATGTAATTTTCTTTATATATGGCACTTGTTGTATTTTTGTTTTAGGTCATTCTTGTACATTCCTTTTATGTAATAGAAGGACAAGAAGAAGATCATTCTTCCTTGCCTCAATCTGTGTGTGAGCTCTCTTCCTTATCTCCTTCCTCGTGACACTAAAGAGGGAAAAAATCCCCAATAGTCCTAGTGTGTTCACGCACATCACTACCAAAAAGCCCCAATAGTCCTAGTGTGTTTGCTCATTTGGAACATGTACATATGCAATATAGCCAAATACTTTCATATGTGATAAGTCTGGCTGTTTACCTATAAACTTCTCTTCAGGTGTAACTTGATGTATAGCAACAGTCGGAGTTCTATTTGTGATGTATATAGCAATATCCCTAATGACAATGAGGCATATTCTTCTCAGCCATCAAGGCTCTTGCTATTTCTTCAATATGTCTATTTTTGCATTCAGCAATGTCATTCTATTGTGGTGTGTTGCTGCATAAAAATTATCACCAAATTCTATTACTTTTTAGAAAGCTACTGAACTCATTTGACATATATTCACCTCCTCCATCAAATCTTAATGTCTGAATATACTTTCTTGTCTGTTTTTCCACCATAGCCTTAAAATTCTAGAAATGAGTGAGCACCTCACTCTTCTCTTTCATGAAATATACCCATAACTTTTGTGTATTTTCATCAATGAAAGTAACATAAAACTTGCAACAACCCATAGATGTGGCCTTTGCAGGACCCCAAACATATATATGTACTTTATCTAATATATTGTCACTAACATGCTTGTCATGCGGAAATGATGCTCTTGATAGTTTACCAAATTGACATGCTGCACATATTTTTGCATCTCTACAACATTGAAATATGGTAGTCCATTGACAATCTCCTTTGATTGCATCAATTTCAGCCTCTACAAATTTTCATGTCTTATTCATTTGTGTCAGATTTCTATATCAGCAATAACTCCTGCACCTTTTGCAAATATGGCTACATGCATTTCAAGAATTTTCACATTTAAGGTGAACATCCTACCCACTTTGTTTCCTTTGGAAACCATCCTATTTGTACTCTTCTACATATAACATGTCAGCATTGAACCTCACTTGTAATCCTTGGTCAACCATTTGTAAAACAGAAACCAAATTATTTGTTATATCCGGAACATGCAGCACACAAGCAAGATGTTTTACCTTCCCGTCCTCCATAGCTAGTGCTATGTTTTTCCTGTATGCTCAATAGGATGTGACATGGCATTGTTTGTTTCAATTTCTCCAAGAATTGGCAATTTTTGCAAACTACCAAACCACTTTGCATGATTGTTCATGTGATTTGAAGCACCTGAATCAACATAACAAACATTGCCATCTGATTTTGAAACATCAGTACACATCATATTCATCATATGATGTTGGACCATGAACAGCTTCTCTGAATCAATTGTACTTATGGATGCATAGTTGTTTTACTGCTTTCAATTATTTTTTATTCTTCAACCTGCAATCATGTTCAAAGTGACAAGGTTTACCACAATTCCTCCATCCTTTAATATCATTACTTGATTCATTTCTTTGGAAATTTATGAAACCTCTTTGGCTCCCCCTGCCTCAAAATTGTCCTCTACCTCTTGCATGATTTTGTTGTTGACCTTGGTCTTTCTTACTATGTCCTCTTCCACTTTCAAAGCCTCTACCACTACCTCTTCCTCTACTAGAATAGAATACATGCTTAGAACTAGGTTTTCACTAGGATTTTTAATCCTCGCTAGGATTCTTTTCTTCAATAATTAGCATGGAGACTAGATCGGAAAAATTTGGAATATTCTCCCTCGTCTGAATAGAAGTTGTGAACTGCTTATATGTAGCTCCTAAACCACGAAGGCACACTTCCACTTTATCATCTACATTCACACCAGTAGATGCAAGTGATTCACATATGCTTTTGATTTTCAAGGTGTAGTCACCGACATGCCCTTTTTCTCTAGTGTATGTAGCTTGTTCTTGAGTTGCAATTTCTGCATCTTTGTATTGGTCTCATACAATGTGACCAAACTGTTCCAAGCCTCTTTTGGAATCGTGGCATCCTATATGTGGCCAATCATGCTATCTTGTATGCTAACAGATAGCCAATATGTTACCTTTTGTGCGCTCCTTGATTCCATTCTTCATATGTTCTTAACTGATCCGCACTCCAATTCCAATCTGGGAACTACATAGTGTTTATAATCTCTCCTTCGATGTACTTCCAGTAGCCTTTTCCTATCAAGAAATTCATCATCATGAATCTCCAAGCTTGGAAGTTGTTCTTTCTAGCTTATCGCTCATAAGCTGACTCATTCCGTCTATGTTTGCCATTTTTGCAGCAATTCACAACATTGCAAAGACACTACAAGCAAATCTATTTGAACATTGTTGCACTATGGCATGATAGTTTGATCTCAAGAAAACACAATTTTCATGTATCAACAGTACACGAAATCACTTGAAATTCTGGTTCTAGAATATTTGAGTGTTTTCGAATAGGAGACAAGTTAAAATTTTGCAAATTGACTTGGTTTTTCTATGGGCCCTACCTTGCAGGCTCAAAATAGAGGTCGAGATGGCTCCAAAATAGAAATCTGAGAATATTTTGATGCCTCCTATCTTAATGCCAATTTTCGTAGCAATATGAGGTTGTTTGTGAACCGTGCTTTCTCCATGCCTTCTCATGTTGTTAGCCGCCAGATTGGATCTCTATGTAGTTTTACTTTTTCTATATTCGCACGCACCAAAAAGGATGGCGAATAGATGTAACCTTCTATTGAGTAATGAAAAGGCAAGCACGGTATTCTTTGGGTAGAGAGGAATTCCCAGAGTGTCTGTCTGGGCAATCACGTTGGAGATGTTGTGTTGCAGATTTGCAAAATTCTGAGTACTGTGTTTGGTTATTAAGTTTGCAGAAACTAATCATTAATCATAGTAACGTTACGATTAATATTAACAGTTTGTGTGAATTCGTAAGCATTGATTCGCGTGGTAGAAGCATTGCGTAGTGATAATCAGTGAATCGGAAGATAGTTAGTTGTTAATTGAATGTTGAATTGGGAAAATTAAAAAGGGCCTCTGTACTATCAGACCCCTGTCCATCCCAAGAACCCAGAAACGAGATTAAAAGGGCTTAACAAAAAGCACTTTTAACACTGGCGTCGTCTGTGGGAATTGGAGTAGTTGGTTGCACAGAAGATTAAAGATTGACAAAGAATTCTTTGATATATGCCGAAAACACGCTCCCGTGAATCATACCCCAAATACCGCAGAGATCAACATCCCTGGGCAGTTCCAAATTTATTAGGAACACCTCCTGGTGGTAGAAGTACAGGACAGTTAAGTCCAGTTGCAGAAGGATCAGAGCCAGTCAGTAGTGATTCGGGTGCTATTTCAATAGCACATGACGAGATTCCGGTGAATTTCGGTGTGAGTCCGGTACTTTTTGGAGAAAGTACAGTGATTTCTGGTTGTACAGAGATGCAGTGCGGAGTCAGTTCCGCACTATCTGGTCCGAACTTGGCCATTTTTGGTGACAGGTTCACGTTACCGAGTGAGAACGTTTCCGATGATAGTGTAACCTGGTCCGGTGAGAGTTCGACGAGTTTCAGTGGAAGTTCAGTATCACCTGGTGGCAATTTGAAGTTTTTCAGTGACACTGCAGTGCTGCCTAGTGGATACTTACTGCGTTCACCACTTTTTGGTACCAATCTATCTAATTTCGACACCAAAGTTGAGGGAAGGCTGCTAGACTTGGAGTTAAACAAACGGTTCAACAATATTTTAGGACCGGAAAGTGAGCAAGTTGACCATACAGTTCAAGAAGATCAAGAGATATCTCCTCAAAATTCAGGGAACGACAACGCTAGCAACAAAAGCACCATGAGTGGCTCACAGCAACAGCAACAAACACCGCCACAGTCACAACCGCAATTTCAGCAGCAAAAACAACAGCAGCAACAACAACAGCAGCCACAGCCAGCCGTTCCACCTCGATCGGTCCCAACCGGAGTGACCTATACAAAATTCAGTGGATTTTTGGGGGATGACCCCGACGCACATGTTCGCACATTCGAAATCAGTTATGCAATGTTGAACCACCCACCAGATCAGGGGTATAAGGCCATCATGTTCCAGGCCACGCTGATTAATGAGGTAGCAAGGTGGCTGACCAAATACGATATTAATCATTTTGGTAATTATGATGATGTGAAGGATGCGTTCCTACAGAGGTTTTGCTTGAAGAAGAAGCCTGTAGAAATTTTTGACTATTTGCAAAACAATCGACACAAACCACACCAGAGTGTCCAGAAGTATGCGACACTGTTCAGAACTCACTTGCGGCAGCTACCACCGGCGCATGCCAACCTACCAGACGATATCATAACACAATGGTTCATCAATGGATTGAATCCAAAGCTAAAACAGATCATGATCATTCGATGTGTGGGTGGAATGACATTGGACGCTGTCATTGCAATGGCCTTACAGTTGGAGCACAAAGTTGGAGGGTTTACGGAGGATCTGGAATGGTTGAAAGCAAGTAAGAACATTACCGAGGATCCGTCCAAACAAATGTATTGTACTAAGTGTAAGAATCCCGGTCACACTAGTTCCACATGTGCTCTCAACCAAATGTATTGTGCCATTTGTAACACGTCAGGGCACTCAATAGAAACCTGTGCATACAATGCAAAGGTGCAAGGTAGAGCGGCAATAAACGTCATAATACAGGAGCAAGGGCAGCCAGCCAACCATTACGTACCGCCCCAGTTGCGAACCAACCAGCAGCAGGGATACAAGAACGATCGGGGTCCATGAAGTAACAATTTCAATCAAAATCGATGGCATGCAGGTACATCGGCTGAAGGTACCTCTCTCCCACCTCCTTGATGTCATTTTTGCAGCGAGGTTGGGCATATTCATAGATTTTGTAAAGAAGCCACAGAGTATGACAAAAGAAAAAAGGAAAGACAAAATCCGATGAAAAATATGGTTTATATTTCCCCGGTTGATTCACAAGCAGCCGTAGTACAGACCAGATCGAGAAAACAGTTGCAACCAGCAACTGAAGTGTTCGAGCCCGGAATTTGTGAGCAACAGTAGATTTTTACAAAGGCCAGTCAATGGACAGCCAAGGAGCCGACTGTGTTTCCTGAGCCAATTCTGGTAACTCAGCCTCCTCTGCCAAATGCAAGGCCAAATGCACAGAATTCTGCCCCGAAAACATCAGAATCACAACCAGAGTCGGTGATGACCACAGCACAAACAGACCAGGTATGGGAAGTTACATCTAAGGCTTCAATCACACTTCCTCTAGGACAGTTGCTCGCTCTAGTTCCTAGTGTCAGACAGCAATTCCGTTTGGTATAAAAACTAGAGGATCTCACAAGTTTTAATTGATGGAGGGTCTGGAGTGAATATTGCAACAGTTGCACTCTGCAAGAAACTTGGTTGGACCCAAATTGAACCAGTGCAGTTCTTTGTGCGAATGGCGAACCAATCCAGAGTCCCTCCGTTGGGACTAGTGCGTAATATTCCTGTAACCCTGCAGGGAACTACATTTTAAAATGACTTTTGTAGTCCTAGAATTACCCGAATCTAGCCTTGACTACAACTTACTTTTCGGTCAACCGTGGCTAAAGCAAGCCAAGGTCGTACAGGATTGGTCAACTCAAGAGTTAATTTTTAAGAATCATCACCGGAAATATGTCGTTGCATTGGATGCTATGCAACCTTGTGATCTACACGCACGCCCATATGTAGCAGAGCCAGTCCATATGTTGGACGGGCTATCTGATGATGAGGATGAGGCTTTCCTCATGACAAATAAGGACCTCATTGCCTTAGGTATTGTAGACTTACAGTTGGTAGCAGATAATTGGAGTCCGGCAGCTTGTACGATCGTACCACTGACCGAAGAAGCAGAACCAGATGCCAATATAACTATGGATGAATCAACAATATAACAATTGTTGCAGCCAGCTGATGACTTGACAAAGCCTCGACAGTTTTATGTACCGGAGGATCAGCTGGTGACGTACAATTTGGGTGACACGGTCAACCTGAGACCAATAAAAATTAAGGTAGGATTAGAAGACAAATTCCAAGACGATTTGGTACAACTCCTGCACGAATTCTCAGATGTCTTCGCTTGGGATTACAGAGATATGAAGGGTCTTGACCCATGAATTTATCAACATAGAGTGGTGCTGAAACCGAATGCGAAACCTATCAAACAACCTAATTACAGGATGAATCCTAACTATGCGGCACAGGTTAGGGCCGAACTTGATCATTTGTTGAAGGTGGGATTTATTGTGCCAATTGAGCATGCCGAGTGGATCTCGCCAATAGTAATAGTGCCTAAGAAAAATAAACAGTTACGTATTTGTATCGACTACTGGAAGCTTAACGCAGCCACCGTACCGGATCAGTTCCCTCTTCCTTTTTTAGATACGATGCTCGATAAGGTAGCTGGTCACGAAATGTATTCTTTCCTGGATGGCTACAATGGATACAATCAAGTGAGGATGGCGGAACAGGATATACCGAAGACGACGTTCATCATCAACTGGGGTGTCTATGCATGCATCGTAATGTGGTTCAGATTGTGGAACGCCCCAAGTACATTCCAAAGATGTATGCAGGAAGTGTTCTCACCTTATTTGACAACGTTTATGCAAGTCTATTTGGATGATTTTTCATTATTTGGTGATACTTTGGCGCACCTGTATCATCTACGGTGTTGTTTTGAAAAGTGTCGGGAGTATCGATTATGTTTGAATCCTACCAAATCGGTCTTTGCGGTCTCCTGTGGAAAGCTGCTCGGTCATATCATCTCCAAACAAGAAATACAGGTAGACCTGGATAAGGTAGCAACAGTGTTGGAGGCACCGGTCCCACAGACACCCAAAGAAGTTATGCGGTTTCTTGGCCATATCAGGTGGCATGGCAGACACTTACGGTGGCTGGCTCATCTAGCGATGCCACTCAACCGACTTATGACTAGTACCCCGTGTAAGTACGAATGGACTAATGAGTGTCAAAGCACCTTTGATCGGTTGAAGGTCCTACTGATGCAGGCTCCGATCATGCAACCACCTAATTGGGAACGTTCATTCCATGTATTTGTGGATGCATCAGACATAGCGATTGGCAGTGTGCTGATGCAATAAACTGACAAACGGTTTCGACCACTATACTATGCGAGCCGCAGATTAGCTCCTGCAGAAAGAAATTACTTCATGACAGAACGAGAGTGTCTTGGTCTAGTATACTCTGTTAAGAAGTTCCTTCATTACTTGTTGGGATGAAGATTCACTTTCCATGTGGATCATGCCGCACTGGTGTATTTGGTTCGCCAACAACACTTAGGCGGCAGACTTGCAAGATGGGTTTTACTATTACAGGAGTTTGATTATGAAGTTATTTACCGACCAGGTATGGCACATGTCTTGGCAGACTTTTTATCTCGTCTCGATTCTGGTGAGACTCTGGTAGGTGTCGATGATACGACGCCGGCTATTTACGTCACTGAGGCAACTCCTGATGAATCTGCAGAACTTCCTGTTGCACCTGCCTACTATGATACATTCATGACTTTTCTTACTGATGGTTGTCTCCCTTCTAATACTCCGGCTACTCTACGCTAGAAAATTGCGGTCTACAATCGACGATTCCGGTTGATTGTGTGTCAACTATATTACATAAACCAGATTGGTATCCTGCTCAGATGTATCCCTCCACATGAATTAGCATCAGTTATTGCCATGGCTCACTCATCACCCACTGGAGGGCACTTCGCAACTGATCTCACTCATCGCAAAATTTTGCAAAGTGGGTTATGGTGGCCTACGATGTACAAAGATGCTGTTAAATTTGTGTAGCAGTGTGATGTCTGTCAATGGTCTGGACAGCCCTTGCAATGAAATTTCTTTCCTCTCCAACCTGTCATGCCTCTTGAACCCTTTCAAAAGTGGGGTTTAGATTTCATTGGCCCAATTACACCCCCAGCTACCCTCACCAACAACCGATATATTTTGACATGTACAGACTATGCCACTAGGTGGGCGGAAGCTTGGGCTCTACGTTCTGCCACAGCTATTTCAGTGGCCAAATGTTTGATGAAGGATGTCTTCCCTTGATATGGATTACCTCTAGAGATAGTGACGGACCAGGGAACACATTTTGCAAATACCTTAATGCAAGTGTTGACTCAGACTTTCTAGATTGTGCACAAATTCAGCTCACCTTACTATCCACACATGAATGGTCTTGCTGAGAGCACTAATAAGACTCTGCTGAATATTCTCCAGAAACTGATCTTGGAGTGTCCAAAACGCTGGGACCAGCTCTTACCTGTCGTTTTGTGGGCTTACTGAACCACGTATAAAGAGGCTATCGGAACGACTCCATTTAAACTTGCTTATGGACTGGAATCTATTGCACCAATGGTAGTGGTGGTGCCAAGTCTACTTTTTGGTTATCTACCTTGGCTGGTCACCTCCTCTGAAAAGTGATTAATGGTTCAAAGGTTCACCCCTATCACCCGTCAACTACCAACTCATGAGGTGTCTTCGGTATTTTTATTCTTTTTTAGCGTGTCACTTACTTTTCTTTTTGGTCTTCGTGTTTCGGTTGACCACTGTGACCGTAATCTTTCCCTTTTCGTATCTAATCATGATTAATAGCCGCCCTGTGTCGCTACGTCTGTTCATGCATGCATCTCACCATTATGAAGGATATATTTCTGATACTGCGTTATGATTAAGCCACTTGATTTTTCCCATGCTCTTACTTAATCTTGTTTCTTTCGTTGTTAATCGCTATTGTGTTTGTGTGTTTGCGACTATTGTGTATTCGGTGTCTTCGTTTAGCTCTGTGTCCGCCATGGAAGCTCTGGCTAACATAGCAATCTTCCGTGCGGGTCTCACTCCAGATGTGAGTGAGTATTTGCGCGCTCGGGGATTGTTGGTCTTCGCTGAATTGCCTTGGCATTCAGTGGAGTGTCACCCTTTCCATGCGCAGATTATCTCGGCCATTGCCACCACGCCTGCTACAGAGCACTGCTGCCAGTGCAGTGCTGGCTAGTGACGTGTTTAAACCCCCCTTTTGTCATTACTTTGAACACGGTGGCTGAGGGATTCCACCCCCCTCAGGAAGGGTTGGAGAATGGACTGCTTCTTCCTCTCGCCACCATGAAGGAATTGTTTCCCCGGCACTCATCTAATGAGTTTGCCATCCTTTGTCGACCTGAACTAGAGTGTACTGATCTGCAATTCCTTGTCGCGGCGTTAAACTTGCAAAAACGCACCTATGGTATTTCCCGACCTTTTTACTCAATGATCGATATTGCTTCCCACGAACCCGTTAATTTCACCTCCTTTTTCTTTAGGCGCATTCATCAAGAATGCGTAGCGATTACAAAACAAATAGCCAAGAATGACATCCCTCGTACTCGCTTACCCCATCTCCTAACCTTTCTCTTTCCGGTGCTTCAAGCCGCGCAGCAACCACCTCCCCCGACTACCATGTTGCTACATGAAGAATCTACACAAATGCTGGAAGACGAGGATGATGGAGATTTGCTTCAGTTCTTCCAACGCAAATGCAGACGTATTAGTCCCTCACAAAGCCAGGTACAAGGTTCCACCACAGGACAAGAAGCTGAAGTTTTCCATGATACTACCACCTCATTATAGGTCAAGTCCGTTCCGTCTTCTTCTTCAGGCAGCCGAATCAAGATGCTGTCATGGAAGATGTAGCCGAAGTCTCATCGCGGGAGGAATCTCACGAAATGGATGATGCAGCTGTGAAGGAGATAGAAGAAGCTACTGGAGGTACGGCCTGTCAATCTCCTTTGTCACCAACCACTGACATCCAAGCAGATGCAGTCACGGTCCAAGCAGATGCAGTCAAGCAATTGATTGGCAATGCTGAGGTTGTTGTCGAAGTTGTTGTGGAAGATAACCCGATTGAGACCGGAATAGTTTTAGTCCCAACCGCCCTTATCCCTCTTCCTCCGCCAACTACCAGTTCTGAGCCTGTTGCAGTTCTTTCTGGTGCACCCTCCACTGCCATTCGCGAGGCATCAACACATCAGTTACCTCTCCCGATTACTCTCCGATAACCTGATTGCTCAGCGAGACACCGAAATCACTGGGCTGAAGCAAGAACTTACTGACAAAACAGATGCTATGACCGCCTTTGGTAATGAGCTCCACAATACGCGAGACGCATTCAGTGTTTTAGAGGAAGCCTCGCAGTCTCTTGCTGCCAACGTACTTAAAGTCCAAGCCAACCAGCATAATGTCACTGAAAGATTGTTCCAACGCGATCAAGAGTTCACTGAAGAGATCGGCAGGACTATTCAGTTAAAGAAAGAGATGGAAGCAATTAAACAGGAGCGAGAAGCTTATTATAAGACGATGCAGTTTCAAGCGCAGGAGCTGGAAAGACGAGAAAAACAATTAGGTGCTCAAGCATATAGATTATCCCGGATTGATGCAGAGATAGCTGATATGAAGATGCGAAGAGATGTTGCCCTCGCCAATGAGTTCTACCTTCAAGAAACATTTTTGCAGACGCAAACGGAATTGTTGATGAGTCCAGTCGTTGCTGCTAGTTCGGTTCGAACTGATGCACAACTGATTGAGCCAGACATTTTGAAAGATATGCTAGATTCTCTAAAACAGAAAATTACCCGAACCTTTAAATTAGCCAGAACTTTGTATATCCAGGGCATTATTGATGAGCCTGGATTGTAATTTTCAGTTTTGGGTTCAAGTCCACCGTGCATGCCAGCGTTAGCTGCCGGATTGGATCTCTATGTAATTTTACTTTTTCTATATTCGCACGCACCGAAAAGGCGTGGCGAAAAGATGTAACCTTCTATTGAGTAATGAAAAGGCAAGCACGGTATTCTTCGGGTGGAGAGGAATCGCCAGACTGTCTGTCTGGGCAATCACACTGGAGATGCTGTGTTGTAGATTTGCAAAAATTAATCATTAATCACAGTAACGTTACGATTAATATTAACAGTTTGTGTGAATTCGTAAGTGTTGATTCACATGGTAGAAGCATTGCATAGTGATAGTCAGTGAATCAGAAGATAGTTAGTTGTTAATTGAATGTTGAATTGGGAAAATTAAAAAGGGCCTCTGTACTATCAGATCCTTGTCCATCCCAAGAACCCAAAAACGAGATTAAAAGGGCTTAACAGAAAGCACTTTTAACAATGTACTCTTCACTGTTGACCTTCTCCACAAGCTCTCTACAGCCACACTGACTCTGATACCATATCATGAGGAAGGAGATAAGGAAGAGAGCTCATTCACACACTCCCACACTTAAAGAGGAGCATACACACAGATCGAGGCAAGCAAAAATGATTTTCTTCTTCTTCTTCTATTACATAAAAGGAATATACAAGAATGACCTAAACAACAATACAACTAGTGCAATATATAAAGAACAATACATACAGAAAATCCTAATGTCCACGAGTGAGCTAGAAAGAAACAAATGTGTCATCACTCTCGATAGGTAAATCTAGTAAAGCTCAATGAAGTATCCCTAACATATATCGGGGTGACCACTATACATGTGAGAGAAATGAAAAAGTGATATGTGTCACCCTAGATCATCACATGTTGAGCTTGATATCTCAACACTTTCATGGCAAATCTAGGAGGTTGCTTCACATAAACCTCTCTTTGTAAATCACCATTCAAGAAAGTTGTTTTGATGTCCAATTGATGTACCTTTGAACCTTGTTGGGAAGCCAATGAAACTAGGATATGAATGGTAGTCATGCATGAAGTAGGTGCAAAAGTTTTCTCATAGTCAATGCCATATTGTTGTATATATCCTTTGGCAGCCAGTCTAACTTTGTAATGATCAATGTTACCATCTGACTTTCTCTTAATCTTCTAAACCCACTTTCTATCAATGGCATTTTTTCCTTTTTGCAATTCATATAACTCCCAAGTACCATTCATATGCATGGAATCCATTTCTGACTGCATAGCACTCATCCAATGAGGATCATCACATGCATATTCAAAAGTAAGCAACTCTTCATTACATGTTATTACAATAAGAGAATAATGCATAAAATTGCTTGATGCATGATGAGAGCTTGATCTTGTTCTACCACGTAAAGGTGCACTCAATTTGTTGTCTTGCAAAGTTTTTTTCAGCCACTTTGACATAGTGTGTTTGTGCACTCTTGATAAACATGTATTCATTATGTAATACATCATCAACATGCATGTCATGTATGAGTTGAATTTCATGCTCATTTTCAGCCATATTTTGACATAAATATTCAGCCCTATATGGCTGGAAATTTCTAGTAGTTCCAACCATGTTTGGCTGGAAAAAATCAGCCATGTTTGGTAAGAAATTCTACACATTTTCAGCTCTATTTTGTTGGAACTTTTCAGCCCTTTGAACCTCACTTGGCTACTTTACATGGACATAGTCAACCGCACCACTTTCGAACAAACGCATGAGTGTATCAAACATAACTTGTGAGTTGGGTTTTTTTTTGCATTTAAGTAGAGGGGGAATGGAATTTTCAGCAAATACCACATCTCCACTCAAAAAAATTGTATCCATCAATGGATGGTACAAATGATATCCCTTACTTTCAGCACTATAATCAAAAAATATACATTTATTTGCCTTGTCGTCAAGTTTGTGACAGTGTTGTGATGGTGCAAGAGCATATGCCAAACAACCAAGCACATGCATATGACTAACCATAGGTTTATGTCCATTCCAAGCTTCATGAGGGGTGATGCTTTTGTAGGGTAGCGACTCAACATAGTTTGCACACATGACTACTTCCATCCAAAACTTGTCAGGAAGTTGCTTTTCTTTAACCATACATCATTTGATTTCTAAGAGTGTTCTATTTTTATGCTCTGCAACACCATTTTGTTGAGGTGTATATGGCATTGTACATTGGTGTGAAATTCTTGTTTCACGAACAAAAGCATTAAACTCATGTGACATGTATTCATTTTCACGATCTGTACATAGATTCAAAAGCTTGTTTCCAGAAAAATTTTCAACCACAGCTAGAAATGCTTTGAAGCAAGAAGATACTTCATTCTTTTCTTTTATAGGATACGCCCATGTATGGTGAGAAGCATCATCAATAAAAGTAACAAAATATACATGTTTCCCAAAAGACGGAGTCTTGAGAGAACCACATACATCACTATGAACAAGCTACAATTTTCTTGTAGTGTGTGTATGAATACCTTTTGGAAAAGAAGCACGGTGCATTTTTCCAAGAACACAACCTTCATATGCATGCTTTTCAATGGACTCAAGTGTCAGAAAACCAATAGAAAACCAATAACCATGTCCTTCTTTTGCAAGTAAATAAAACTATTGAAGTTCAAGTGACCAAAACGAGCATGTCAAAGCCGTGAAAACTGAAACTTGAGAAAGAGTTGAACATGTTCTAATACCATTGTTGGGTGTGTGTAGAAGTGCAAGAGACACACGAGAAGCACACACAAGGAGCCGATAAAAATTGAAACTTGAGAAAGAGTTGAACCTAGTCTAATACCATTGTTGGGTGTGTGTAAAAGTGCAACAAGACACACTGAGAAGGTGGATGGCTGGAATAGCTCTCTCTATTGATTATTAACATAACTCAAGTAAGAGCAAAATAATATCATGAAGCATAAAATACCACCACATATGAGTGTATCATGTATGTGGTAACATCAGGATAAAACATCTAGCTAGCACTAGAGTAAAAAGTGACTATGTATAGGGAAAAGGTTCACATCAAAGCTACATGAGAAACACATAAGTGTAACATCACTTACATGTTATAGCAATCACACATCTTCTCTCCCCCAAGCAAGGATTCAACCATGCAAAAGGTAACAACCATTGTTCCTCTTGTTTTATCAAGTCATCTTGTTATGGTTCCAAATATGCTTCCAATTGTGACATTTGTTGGTCCAAAGTAGATTTTTCTTTGAGGAATTTCTCTAGAGAAATCAAGATGAAGTAAGGAATATTTGAGTTTGTATATCTTTCAATAGTAATGATTTAAATTTTATAATTTTTTATTTACAATCATATGATGTCACACTAGGAGTGGGTTTTTTTAATATCCCTAAATTATGGTAATAGAAGGAAGACATGAGAGATTGAGGCAAACTTATAAAGAAAGATTACGAGCTTGTTGTCCCCTTTGTTGGGGATCCATTTGTTTTTTAATTTGTTTTCTTGCATAACAAAATGGTGGCTTAGTTTTTAATTGTTCGCAATTCTTCTCCTTAGAGATTTTATGTTTTCTCTTATAGGTCACACTAATGAAGTGTCATCAAAGTTTTTGGCACATCTCTCCTTCTAAATTTTCCACAATGCCTCTCCTTTAATCAATCAAGAGGGCCATATAGCAAACCATCACCTCCCCTAGAAAAGCTTGTTTCAAAGAAATTGTTCGATTAAATTTGAGAACCCCACAAATGACATTGCACACCTTTGAACTATTTGGACTTGAAAAAAGAAAAGATGGTTCATGTCCTCTTTAACCTTGATGCAATTTTTACACCATGGAGGAGTCTTGAACAACTTTGATCTTTTGCATTCATCCAAAAGATTTGCAAGAGCAGGATCAATTTCTTCCTCTCAATTAATGTGTGCCAAAGACCTTGAAACTACAAGTCATATCTAATCAAGGACCACTAATTGCACCATTGATAGTTGCACAAAAGGTCTGGCCTATTTTCTAGATGGATATCAAATCTACATTTTTGAATGGTCATCTCAAGGAGGAGGTATATCTATCTCAACCACGAGCTTTGAGGTTCCCAATTCAAAAAATAAAGTTTGCACAAGTACCAATGGATAACTTTTTCAAAAATATGGGTTTTGAAAGAAGTACTTCTAATGCTAACATGTATGTAATGAAGAAGGATAGCAAGCTAGTTTTTGTCATTGTATATGTAGATTATCTAATCATTATAGGAGATCATGAAGAACTCATCAATCAAAATCAGATCAGCTTGAGAACTGAGTTTGAAATAAAAGACTTAGGTCTATTCCATTTTTGTCAAGGAATTGAAGTATGGCAAAGAAAGGATGGCATTTTAATCTCACACCTATGGAGGTAAATCATAAGCTATCTATGGATGATAGCATGCCTGATGTAGATGCTAAGTATAGGAAGCTCATTGGAAGTCTTATTTTATTTATGCAACACTAGACCAGACATCTACTATGCTATTGGAGCGTTAAGCAAGTTTTCCAACAAACCTAACAAGTCATTGGAATGTTGGAATGCAAATTCTAAGGTACATTGGATGAATCTTGGTATTCTTTATACCCTAGGTGATAAATACACTTCAAGGATATTGTGATTCACATTGGGCTTGAGATTGTGATTCTAGAAAATCAATTTTTGGGTATTGCTTCTCACTTGGTTCAAGAATATTTTCTTGGGTAATTAGGAAACAACCAACTCTCACACTCTCATCTATTGAAGTAGAGTACAAAGCAACTTGTTTTGCTTCTTATGAGGAAATCTGGTTAAGCAGAATTCTTGCAGATCTAGGCTTTCCATCAAAAATGGCAACTATACTCAAGTGTGATAATCAAAGTTGTATGGCCATTGGAAAGAACCCAGTATTTCATGCTCGCTCCAAGCATATAGAAGTAGACTACCATTATGTTCGTGAGCTAATTGAAGATGAAATTATGGATCTAGAATATTGCCCAACATACGCAAATTATGCTTGCATATTCACGAAGACATTTGGAAAAGAGTAGCTCAATAGGCATCTTCAATAGATGGGCATAGGACCTGTTGAGATATCAAGCTCAACATGTGATGATCCAGGATGACAAGTATCACTTCTTCATTTCTCTAACATGTATAGTAGTCATGCCGATACATGTCAGGGATACTTCAGTGAGCTGTACTAGATTTATCTACCGAGAGTGATGGCACATTTGTTTCTTGTCAGCTCACGCATGCGCGAACATTAGAATTTTCCTTATGTACTATTCTTTATATATTGCACTTGTATTCTTGTTTTTAGGTCATTCTTGTGCATTCCTTTTATGTAATAGAAGAAGAAGAAGATCATTCTTCCTTGCCTAAATCTGTGTGTGTGCTTCTCTTTGATTGCGAGAGTGTGTGTGAGCTCTCTTCCTTATCTCCTTCCTCGTGACATGGTATCAGAGCCAGTGTGGCTGCAGAGAGCTCGTGGAGAAGGCCAACGGTGAAGAATACACGAGAAGGCGTGGAGAAAGCGTGATTCACAAATGACCTCAAATTGCTATGAAAATTGGCATAAAGGTAGAAGAAGTCAAAATATTTTCGTGAGTTATCTCTTTAGGGTCACGTGTTTTTGTCAAATCAAAGTTTTGGAGCCATCTCAACCTCCGTTTCGAGCCCGCAAGGTGGGGCCCATGTTGGAGTTAGACGTCTGCCAAAGCACGCAAACAACACAAGAAAGAAGAAGAAGCTTGGAGCACAACACACAATATTGAATGTATTACCACTAGAATGTACAAAGATAAGTAACCCATTAGGGCTATAGGCGTATACACAAGCCGGGGGGGGAAATACTCCTAAAGAGGGAATAAAGTGTCCCACAGTTCTAGTGTGTTCACACACATCACTACCTAAACATATCAACAAATCCCCCTTGGGAGTGATGCAGTGAACAAGGAGCTGGCACTCATGTAAAAGGAAGTGCCAAGCTATGTGGAATCAATCCACAAAAGGAAGTAAGTCCAAAGCTTTGCGGAAAGCTTCAAACTTCTCCCTAGGCAGAGCCTTCATGAAAAGGTTTGCAATGTTCTCCTACGTGGGCACATATGCCAAGCCGATCTCTCCAGCAGAAAACCTCTCCCTGACATAATGACCTCAATGTGCTTAGTGCGAGCATGGAACAATGGGTTCCTCGCAACTACCAATGCACTCTGACTGTCAGTGAAGATGGTGGTGCCAGAAGACTAACCAACACCCAAATCATCCATAAGGGGTCTAAGCCACACACACTCAATAGTCGCTCTGAAAGCTGCCCTATACTCAGCCTCACAACAGGAAGTGGCCACAGTAGACTGCTCCTTGCTCAGCCAAGATATGCATAAGCTACCAAGCATGAAGCAAAAACCACTAGTGGACACACGAGTATCATAGCAACACGCCCAGTTAGAGTCAGAAAATGCATGCAAACCTTACCCCCCTTGAGATAAAACAACCTAAGCAGCCAGGTACCACTCAAGTAGTGAAAGATGTCCTTAAGTGCCTGCCAATGCTTGACACCTCGGCAATGCATAAACCCGCTCATCTATCAGAGAGAAAACTGAATATCTGGCCAAGTAATGCATAATTAAATCAAGCATACAACAGCCTATGGATAGAGAATAGCATCAAATGCATCTCCAACATCATGAAGACTCAATCGTAAACCAGTCTCCATAGGAATGGAAATAGGTTTACAATCTTCAAGGCCAAAATCCTACAATAATGTGTCAATATATTTTTTTTGACACAAAGCCATTCCACCATCAATGTGCATAAATTGAATGCCCAAATAATGATGCAAATGCCCCAAATTAGACATCTCAAATGAGGCATGTAAATCAACCTTGAAATCAGCAATATGCTTCTCACGATGACCAGTGAGCAGCATGTCATCAACATACACCACGATCAAAAGCACATCATTAGCATGCTTAACATATAAGGTGCTTTTAGTTGGACTACTCTCAAAACCATGTGCAATCAGATAGGCATGTATCTTTTCATATCAAGCATGTAGTGATTGCTTTAAACCATATAATGCTTTCTTTAACCTGCACATCATGCCATTTCTGCACAAAGCCACAGGGCTCAAAAACATACACTTCTTCATGTAAGTCACCATTCAGAAATGTTGTTTTAATGACCAACTTATGTACATTCCAACCATGATGAGCTGCAAGTGCACAGATGCTACGAACAGTAGTCATTTGGCAAGTAGGTGCAAAGGTTTCATCAAAATCAATGCCTATTTCATGTGCATAACCCTTTGCAACAAGCCTAGCCTTATACATATCAATTGTTCCATCAGGTTTATGCTTCAGCTTGTATACCCACTTAGTGTCAATGGCCTTCTTGCCAAGAGGTAAGTCACATAAAGACCAAGTACCATTTTTCATGATGGCATCATATTCAAATTGCATTGCATTCGTCCAATGTTTAGAATTTTGTGGGAGAGACTATATGCAGCCATAGCATAGCAATCTGATGCAAAAGAGGCACTATGAGAGCCTAAACGAGTACAGTATGACAGAGGTGCATCTAATTTGTTGTCACACAAAGTCTGCACCAACCATTTTGGCATATTTTTTGGCTCCTCAATATCAGCTCTCTCATTAGTAAGTGCATCATGTAAGTCTACATCAGAAATAGAATGATTTGCATCGTCATATGAAACTTGTAAAGGTTGAGAAGTTGCCTCATTAGGACCAACACCAGACTGTCCACTTGTAAAAAGAGGCAGTAAAGTATCATACATGTCTTTAGAGCTAATAGATGTCTCCTTTATACATGAAAGTAAAGGTTGAATAGCATCTTCCACAAAAACAACATCATGGCTAGCCAAAATGCATTTATTTTGTGGATGATACAAATGATAGCCTTTGCTTTCATAACTATATCCAACAAAAATACATTTTACTGCTTTATCATCCAATTTCCTATGTTGTTGTTCAGGCACTAATGCATATGCCAGACAACCAAAAACACCCAAATGAGCAACAGATGGCTTGCAACCATGCCAAGCCTCATATGGAGTGATAGATTGCAATGCTTTAGTGGGACATACCTTAAGTACATATGTTGCACACATATCAGTCTCAAGCCAAAAATTATGTGGTAAAGCTTGACTCTTGACCATAGACCTCGCCATCTCCATGAATGAATTGTTATTCCTTTCTACAACTCCATTCTATCGAGGTGTATACATCACTGTACAGTGATGTTTTATCCCACGTTCAGCCAGAAATGCATTAAAGTCAGAACACATATATTCCCCCTCCTCGATCAAAATGGAGGGTGCCCATTTTACATGCTGGTAGATTTTCAACCAAAACCAAAAATTATTTGAAGCACATAAACACTTCTAACTTTTCTTTGAGTGGATATACGCATGCATGCCTGGAAAAATCATCAATGAAAGTCACGAAGTAAAGATAGTTTCCAAAAGAAGGTGTCTACATAGGACCACTACCATCACTATGTACAAGATACAATTTCTTAGTAGAACAAACTAAACCATCTTTTGGAAAGGAGGAATGCTACATTTTGCCCAAAATACAGCCTTCACAAACATGTTTTTTGGGTACCTCAAGTTTGGGCAAAGAGGACACTATTTCAGATTTCTGCAAGCATAGCAAACTAGCAAAGTTCAGATGACCAAAGCGTGCATGCCAAAGCTTTGCATCTGACATGGCCTAAGAATCATGTACTACACATGTCGAATCATTCACACATCTTTCATAGTCTATGAGCTTATACAATCCATGACATAAAATGCCAGAAGCAATAATCATGTTGTCGTTTGATAAATCATGAATTGTACATCTGTCATCAACAAATTTCATAACCAAGCCAATCTTGGCTAATGTTGAAACTGATAACAGATTTTCCTTTATCCTTGGCACAAATAAAGCATCTGACAAGGTGAAAGAACTACCATCAGCAGTAGTCAAAATGATTTTACCAACTCCCATGACAAGATACGAGGAGTTGTTAGCACATGTGACAGTATTCCCTTTAGGAGCAGGCTCAAGTGAAGTGAAGAAATTGCGCTGCGAGGTAATATGTTTGGTTATCCCACTGTCAAAAATACCAAACATCTGAGTCTACTGCAGACATACACTGCTCATGAGAAGATGGGTCAAAACTACAAAAAGTAGTAAATGCCTATTCTTCATTCTGCACAAGATTAGCAGACTCTGTTTTCAGTGTAGAGGCCTCTGCAACAACCATTCCGACCTCTTTCTTCTTTGCCTCTTAGCAGGCAGTTTTTTACAGCTCTTAATGACATGATCATTTGCTTTATAGTATTTGCAAAACAATTTTTTCTTTTCTGATTTCTTCTCATCTTTGTCTTCCTTCTTCAAATGTGCAGCATTTGCAAATTTCTGCTTACTAGTAGAAGAGCTCCATTTTCCTTTGCCCTTCTGACTAGCCAGGAAAGCTTGATCTGCAACATGCATAATGAACATGTTCTGACTAGAGTAATCTTCATGCAATAGAACAAAAACTAACTCTTTAAATGACAAGCCATTTGGATTTCCTTTCATCATCAAACGAAGAGTAGAAGTAAAACTCTGATATGAGTCAGGAAGACCATTCAGAACGGTCTGCACAAGTGAGCTATCTGGTATAACTTCATCAGCAAAAATCAAATGTTCCTTCAAATCCTTGATCTTTTTCAGAAACCTTCCCATAGAATCACCTTCATTCATATGCTCACTCTCCAACTGTTTTCGTAGGTAAGCAACACGAGCCTTGTTCCTAGCTTGGTACAACGTAGTAAGTGTATCCCAAGCATCCTTCGCTGTTCTGCAAGAGCGAATGTGAGGAATAATGGCATATTTGACAGACAAGGCTATCAATGCATGAAAGACATTTTTCAACACCCTACACAATGTTCCACAATCCTTTTGCAGCCAATACATGTCGCATCATATAAGCCCACAATGGGTAATTGGTACCGTCCAACTTATCCTCAACAGTCAACATACAGAATACATCACTACTTTCAGCCACGGCCACTAACTAAAATACATTGATGCAGAAAAATGAATGTATCTAAAAAAGTTGAACAAGAATACCTTGATGAGTTCTGTAGCAGACTTTGAGATGCTTATATTGGCGAACCAAAACCTGTATATATCTTTGGCACAAAAAGATGAAATAGCTTGCACACGTGCTATGATAGTACGTTCGGAGGCCGAAACGAGCTCAGATCGCAATTTCGGCACGACAAAGCGAAGCTGTTTTGATCTCCTAATCACCTTGAGTGTGCTCACCAAATTTTGTGTGATTTTGAGTCTGTGATCGGAGGGGTGTGGACGACGCCCTAGATGAAGCGACGACTTGCTCTAATACCAATTGTTCAAGTTAGACGTCTGCAGAAGCACGCGAATAGCACAAGGAAGAAAAAGAAGCTTGGAGCACAACACACAATACTGAATGTATTACCACTAGAATATACAAAGATAAGTAACCCATTAGGGCTATAAGTGTATATACAAGCCGGGGGGAGGAGAAACTCCTAAAGAGGGAAAAAAGTGCCTCGGCGTCCTAGTGTGTTCACACACATCACTACCTAAACATATCAATAACCCGCAAAAAAACCAAGTCAGTTTGCAAAACTGTAACTTGCATCGTGTTCAACAATACTGATATATTCCATATCCAAAATTTCAAGCGATTCCATGTCCTGTTGATGCACAAAAACTATGTTTTTCTAAGATCAAATTATCACATCATAGTGCGACAATGTTCAAGCAGAAGTGTTGCTTATAGAGTTTTGCAGTATTATCAATAGCTGCAGAAATGGCAAACGCAAATAGAATGAGTCACATTATGAGCGAGAAGCTAGACAAGAATAACTTCCATGCTTGGAGATTCAAGATGATGAATTTCTTGATGGGAAAAGGCTACTAGAAGTACATCGAAGGAGAGAACAAAAACGCTCCACAATTACCAGAGAGGAATCAGACTGCAGACCAGTTAAGAGCGTATGAAGAATGGAATCAAGGAGCACGAAAAGTAATGTATTGGCTATCTGTTAGCATACAGGATAGCATGATTGGGCATATGGATGATGCCAACACTCCGAAAGAGACTTGAAACAGTTTGGTCACATTGTATGAGACGAATACAAAGGCATGAAAATTGCAACTCAAGAGCGAGTTGCATACATTAGAGAAAAAGAGCATGTCAATAAGTGACTACACCCTGAAAATCAAAAGCATATGTGAGTCACGTGCATCTATTGGTGTGAATGTAGATGATGATGATAAGGTGGAAGTATGCCTTCGTGGTTTAGGAGCTGCATATAAGCAGTTCGAAACTTCTATACGGACCAGGGAAAATATTCTGAATTTTGTCGATCTAGTATCTATGCTGATTATTGAAGAAAAGAATCTTGGTGAGGATTCAAATTCCCAAGGAAAACCCAATTTTGAGGAGTTATTCTACTCTGGAAGAGGCAGAGGCAATGACAGAGGCTTCGAAATCAGAAGGGGACACAATAACCAAGACCAAGGTCAACAACAAAATCATGTAGGAGGAAGAGGATAGTTTCGAGGCAGGGGGATCCAAAGAGGTCACAAAAATTTCCAAAGAAATGATTCAGGTCATGACAATAAAGGATGTTGGAATTGTGGTAAACCTAGGCACTTTGAACGTGATTGCAAGTTGAAGATTCAAAATAGCAGAAGGCAACAAAACAACTATGCATCCACAAGTGCACATGATTCTAAGAAGTATTCATGGTTCAACATCATATGATGAATATTATGTCTGCTGATATTTCAAAATCGAATGGTAATGTCTGGTATGTTGATTCAAGTGCTTCAAATTGTTGTGAAAGATGGATGGGCACTTCAGAAGATTGAGTAGGTACTGCCAAATCCTGCTTTGTACCAGCCCTTGTAAGCTTCAGAGTTGATAAGTGGACCTCCTTAGCTTTCCAATGACACCATAAAATGGCCTATGTACTTTGGAAATGATATGTGTAATGATTGAACCAAAACAAATAACTTTGCAACTCACAATCTCAAGAAAACCTTCTATTTATGTCTTGATACCTGCTGGATCTTTTGCTCAGTATGACCAACACAATAGGAATTGGAAAATTCCTTTTAGAGTATCTAATTAGCTTAGCAAGCTAAATATTCCAAGTGGAATGATGTAAAAAGACTAACTATGCTCAGAGAAATCACTTTGGCAAATTAAACTTTACCCCCGATTTTTTAGGATTGTAGCAGACAATGACCAGTGATCACCTCGACAAGCTTTTCTCTGAAATGGCTGAATAGAATCTCTTAAAATTTTGGTAGCATGTAGAAAACTTCAAGCTGAGTGCAACAAGCTTTGAATTTTTTAATTTGGTGGGGAACTGACGAAGATATGCACTCCACAAGTTGACAGACGTCCAAGTAGTATAACAGAGAACTCAGAGATGACTAATGAAGATATATGTATTAATGAACACTTGTATACAAATCCATTGGCATGAATATCATTGCCTAATGGTGTGGATAGGTGTGGGCTAGAGTGTAGGCCTCACACACGCTCAGAAACAGTAATGAGAAGCTCGGGAGTGATGAGTTCTAACCGCGACTTTTTCATGACCATTTTTATAGAGAGTGAGTAAAGATTTGAATTTAAATTCAAACTTTTGGCTCCCTATGATTAAGCTCCTATATCCTAGGAGATATTCCTTCAATCAAAAGCTAATTTTTTCCACGAATCCTTTTGGTAGGTGTTTACAAAGAGTCCAAGTCAATTTGACTTTTACAAAGAGATAAAGTGGTAATTAACCACTAGCACTAGTTCCTATGCTTCTTCATATGTGCATGGAGTTTAATGTATCCATCAAGCCAAATGTGTAGGCTTGTGAATTACACCAATAGCTTCCCCTCAAGCCAAACATTTTGGCTTGGTCTTCATCCATCGTTCTTCATGTATATCCTGCAATCCAATCATTGCTTTGAACCTGCAAAGTTTGGTTCCATCCAAAGTTTTAGTCAACAAATCTGCACACTGCATATTGGTTGATACATAGGTTAGTTGAATGTCTTTGTTTAGCAACTTCTCTCTCACATGATGGTAATGGACCTCTATATGTTTGGTCCTAGCATGATAGATAGGATTAGCTATAAGGTGAAGTGAACTTGTATTATCACCAAAGATTATTGATGACCTAGTATACAAACCCAAGTCTGTATACAATAGCTTGATCCATATGGCTTCTTGTGTGGCATTAGCCAGTCCTCTATACTCTGCTTCTGTAGAAGACAAAGCAACTATCGGTTGATGCTTTGAAGACCATGAAATTGGCTTATCACCTGCAAATGAAATGTATCCAGAAGTGCTCCTCCTATCATCCTTGCATCCTGCCCTTGATCCTGAGATTGAGGGGTCTTTGCTTGGTCCCCATACATCTGTGTGTACAAGTTCTAAGTAGTCCTCATGCATGTATCCTTTCCTTGAGAAGGGTAACCTGTGAGACTTCCCAAATTGATAAGCACTGCATTTATATATCATGTGTTGTTTGGAAACATTGGGTATTCCAATAACACATTGATCCTTGCATATCTGTTTCAAGGTTCTTTCTCCTACATGCCCTAATATTTTGTGCCAAATCTCAAGCTCTGAAAGTGTTTGATCTTTATAACGTATAGTGCAATATTCTTTGTGTCTTCTAGCTCAAAAGTGAAAAGTCTACCTGATTTTTCTCCTTTAGCAATCCTCTTGAACCCATGCCTTGGATCCTCCACAAATGCTCCAAATTGGTTGAATCTAACGTGCAAACCTTTCTCCACAATCTGTCCAACACTCATCAAATTTTTGGTAATGGTTGGCACATAAAGTACCCTACTCAACAAGTTCTGATTTCCATCACAAGTCTTAACATTTCCAACTTTAACTACTGAGTGCTTGGTGTCATCACCTGTTTGTACTTGGTGCTTACCTTTTGGTTCCTCAAGATCAGAGAGTAGTGCTACATTGCCATCCACATGATTTGAGCATCCTAAGTCAATGTAGAATAGGTGGTCATCATTAGTACCTGGTTTTGAAGTCATGTTCATGATCAAAAGAGAGTCATCTTGCTCCTCTGTATAATTGTTGTAGTCCTTTCTGGATTTGAATCCTCCTTGGTAGTTTTCATTGTAATTGTTGTTGTAGTTGTTGCTGTAGTTGTTGTTGTAGCCTTGGTGATGGTTGAATCTACCTCTTGACTGTGAGTATCCACCTCTTTGATATCCTCTTCCTCTCAGATTTTTGTAATTCCTGAAACACTCATCCATAGTATGATTTGATAAACCACAAATGTTGCATGGTGAGTTATAGGATCTCCCCCTACCTTGCTTACCTCCTCTGCCCCTTCCTCTTGATGATCTACCTCTACTTGCATAGTTTGCTTGGGAGGTAGAGCCTTCATCTTCCACCTTCTTGTTCTTGCCTTTATCTTTAGACTTTTTATCAGTATATAGAGCAGAGGAACTATTACCTTTGGATGTATCTCCATTCTTGTTGAGCTTAGCTTCATGAGTGAACAATTGTCCCATGAGAGTTGTAAGATCTGGAATTTGCATGTCCATGTAAAGATCCATGGCAGTGGTGAAGCTTTCCCATTTGTCATTAGCCTTGATCCCATTGATCACTTGCCTCACAATTTGTTCTTCTTCAATCTCTTATCCTATGCTTGCTAACTGATCTGCTACATCTTTAATCTTGGTTACAAACTCTGAGACAGCTTGCTTAGGTTGCTTCCTTAACGTGGTGAATTCAATCCACAATTGATTTTTCCTAGCCCTTGTGTTGGAGGAAAAATAAGATGCCAAGGTTTCCCAAGTCTTTCGGGATGTCTTACAATTTCTAATATGTGGCAAAAGAAAATCAGAGATGGAGTTGAGTAAACAAGACCTTGTCAATGCATCCTTAGCACACCATGTGTTGAGATTTTCATGTTCTTCCTTTGTTGGTAATCCTCTTGTTTTGAATGAGGGCAATTCCTCATCTCCTAAGATGTATCCATAAAGACTCCTTCCTTGTAGATAGGTCTTCATCCTTAGAGACCATGCTTGATAGTTTTTCCTGTCCAATTTATCAATAAATGAAGGAAAACAATCTCCCATTTTACCTTAGTTTGCTCTGATACCACTGTTGTGAAAGATGGATGGACACTTCAGAAGATTGAGTAGGTATTGCCAAATCCTGCTTTGTACCAGCCCTTGTAAGCTTCAGAGTTGATAAGTGGACCTCCTTAGCTTTCCAATGACACCATAAAATGGCCTATGTACTTTGGAAATGATATGTGTAATGATTGAACCAAAACAGATAACTTTGAAACTCACAATGTCAAGAAAACCTTCTATTTATGTCTTGATACTTGCTGGATCTTTTGCTCAGTATGACCAACACAGTAGGAATTGGAAAAATTCCTTTTAGAGTATCTAATTAGCTTAGCAAGCTAAATATTCCAAGTGGAATGATGTAAAAATACTAACTATGCTCAGAGAAATCACTTTAGCAAATTAAACTTTACCCCCGATTTTAGAGGATTGTAGCAGACAATGACCAGTGATCACCTCGACAAGCTTTTCTCTAAAATGGCTGAATAAATCTCTTCAAATTTTGACAGCATGTAGACAACTTCAAACTGAATCCAACAAGCTTTGAATTTTTTAATTTGGTGGAGAAGTGACCGAGATATGCACCCCACAAGTTGACAGACTTCCAAGTAGTATAACAGAGAACTCAGAGATGACTAATGAAGATATATGTATTAATGAACACTTATACAAATCCATTGGCATGAATATCATTGCCTAATGGTGTGGATAGGTGTGGGCTAGAGTGTAGGCCTCACACACACTCAGAAACAGTAATGAGAAGCTCGGGAGTGATGAGTTCTAACCGCGACTTTTTCATGACCATTTTTATAGAGAGTGAGTAAAGATTTGAATTTAAATTCAAACTTTTAGCTCCCTATGATTAAGCTCCTATATCCTAGGAGATATTCCTTAATCAAAAGCTAATTTTTTCCACGAATCCTTTTGGTAGGTGTTTACAAAGATTCCAAGTCAATTTGACTTTTACAAAGAGATAAAGTGGTAATTAACCACTAGCACTAGTTCCTATGCTTCTTCATATGTGCATGGAGTTTAATGTATCCATCAAGCCAAATGTGTAGGCTTGTGAATTACACCAACACAAATCACATGAACAATCATGCAGAATGGTTTAGTAGTTTGCAAAAATTGTGAGTTGCTAAATATGTTGAAACAGGTGATGACACATCACACCCTATCGAGCATACAGGAAATATAGCACTGTCTATGGAGGATGGGAAAGTAAAACACCTTGCTGATGTGCTGCATGTTCCAAATATAACAAAGAATCTGGTTTCTATTGGACAAATGGTTGACCAAGGATTACAAGTCAGGCTCAATGCTGATGGGTTATATGTAGAAGAGTACAAAGAGGGTGGACGATTGATTGCCAAAGGAAACAAAGTGGGTAGGATGTTCACCTTAAATGTGAAAATTCCTTAAATGAATGCATCCACGTTTGCAAAAGGTGTAGGATTTATTGCTGATATAGAGATCTCGCACAAACGAATTGAACATGCAAACTTGCAGAGGCTGAAATTGATGTAGTCAAAGGAGATTGTCCATAGACTACCAATTTTCAAGGTTGCAGAGATGCATAAGGTATGTGCAGCATGTCGATTTGGTAACAATCAAGATCATCATTTCCGCATGACAAGCATATTAGTGAGAATGTGCTAGAAATAGTACATACAGATGTTTGGGGTCCAACAAAGACCACATCTATGGGCGGTTGCAGGTTTTATGTTACTTTCATTGATGACCATACACGAAAAGTGTGGGTATATTTCATCAAAGGGAAGAGTGAGATGTTCACTCACTTCTAGAATTTTAAAGCTATGGTGGAAAAGCAGACAGGGAAGTATATTCAAACATTAAGATCTAATGGAGGAGGTGAATATGTGTCAAACGAATTCAGCAATTTTCTAAAAAATCACGTCAGTTTTCATGCAGGTACACACCACAACAGAATGGCATTGCTAAACGCAAAAATAGACATATTGCAGAAATAGCAAGAGCGTTGATGGGGAGAAGAATATGCCTCATTGTTATTGAGTAAACATTGTGCATACGGCTATATACATCATGAATAAAACTCCAACTATTGTTGTACATCAAGTTACACTTGAAGAGAAGTTCACAGGTTAAAAGTCAAACCTATCACATATGAAAGTTTTTTGTTGTATTGCATATGTACATGTTCCAGATGAGTTGAGGATGAAGCTTGATCCGAAAGCAAAAAAATGTGCCTTCATTGGATACTCCCTTGAGCAAAAGGGATATAAATGTTATAACCCACTCACACGACAAGTGAAGGTGAGCAGAGATGTGGTATTTAATGAAAATATCAAGCTTCTATGCAGATGTCAAAGATGGACTTAATCTTGAATCAGGCGACAAAGAAAATGCTGAAAAATCAAGTGTAGAATCTCAAGTTCTGAGTGGATCAGGTGAATCACTGAGCAATAGTTCCAACTCAAATCCATGGACTGAAAGATTGCATGGAAATTTCAGTCCAGCAAATTCCTCAAATACATCCAAGAAAGGTAAAGAAAAGCTTTCTATTGGTAGTAAAACATGTGTAGGTTTTGAAGATGTTGATGGAGATTCAAGCAATTCAAAAAAGAGTCTTGATGAGGAACTTGGATTGCCCTCTGTGAAGACTCTAGGAGTACGAAACGCACATGCAGATGATACACGGAGAAGTGACCCAGGACCAAGAAGATCTGGGAGGATGCAGAATTCAGTGCAACGATGACGTATGACAATTATATGGCTCGTCATTGTGCCTACATGACCAAGGTAATACAAGATGCTGAACCTTCTTATTTTGAAGATGCAATTGGACATGCAGATTGGAAAAAAGCTATGGATGAGGAGATGGTTGCACTTTATAGAAACAAAACATGGAAGCTATTTCCATTTCCATAAGGAAAGAAACCCATAGACTGCAAGTGGGTTTACAAGGTAAAGCACAATGTTAATGGTAGCATAAGTAGGTACAAAGCACGATTGCTAGCAAAAGGATATGCACAAACATATGGAATTAATTATGAGGAAACATTCAGCCATGTAGCTAAAATGTCTACTGTCAAAACACTTGTTGCATTAGCTACAACAAAAGGATGGACTTTGCATCAGATGGATATGATGAATGCTTTCCTACATGGTGAGTTACAGGAAGAAGTATACATAGACTAGCCACAAGGATATGAAGATTCAAAACATCAAGAATATGTTTGCAAGTTGCAAAAGGCTTTGTATGGGCTGAAGCAAGCTTCTCGTGCATGGCATGCAAGGATTGTTGATTACTTAACCACCATTGGGTTTTCTATGTGTGATGCAGATCATTCACTATATGCAAGGAAGGATGATGATGGCATCACAATTATGGCTATTTATGTTGATGATTTGATTGTAGGTGGTGATAATGAAGAAAGCATTAAAGAGGTAAAGCAACTTCTTATGTAGGAATTTGACATGAAAGATCTTGGTGTGCTGCACTATTTCTTGGGCATTGAGTTTATACATACAAAAACAGGTATATGGATGTCACAAAGGCAATATGCCTTGAATATGCTGCAAAAGTATAATTTGACATGAAAGATCTTGGTGTGTTGCACTATTTCTTGGGCATTGAGTCTATACATACAAAAACAGGTATATGGATGTCACAAAGGCAATATGCCTTGAATATGCTGCAAAAGTATGGTATGGCTGATTGCAAGCCCATTTCTATGCCATTAGATCATAATTTTAAGTTGGATACTACATCAGGTGAAGCATTGGAAAATGCTACTATGTACAAGAAAACTGTGCGAAGCTTGATATATCTCACAATTACAAGGCATAATCTAAGCTACATTGTTGGACTTGAAAGTCAATTTATGCAAGTTCCCAGGAAGCCATATTTGGATGCTTTGAGGCGCACTCTATGTTATGTGAGTGCTATTTTCGATTATGCATTGTTTTATGAAGCTGGTGTAGATTTGCAGATCCACAGATACACCGATGCAAATTGGGCTAGTAGCATTCTAGATAGAAGATCTACTAGTGGTTTTTTATTCTCATTTGGGAGTGCAGCTATTACATGGAGCAATAAGAAGAAACCCATTGTTGCTTTGTCGAGTACAGAAGCCGAGTATAGAGGTGCTGGAATGGCAACATGGGAGGCATCATGGTTGGAGATGCTACTTTCAGATTTAGGTGTGGAAGTGCAAAAGCCTATCACCATCTATTGTGATAATCTTAGCAACATACAATTAGCATGGAAACCTGTTTTTCATGCTAGAACAAAGCGAGGTACATTATCACTTCATCAGAGAGAAGGTATTAGCAGGTGATAATGATCTTATTTATGTGAGAACAGATGAACAAGTTGCTGATATTTTCACTAAAGCACTTGAAGCAGAGAAGCTGAAGAAGTTTCAAAAGATGCTTGGATTAGCAGACATGCATTGAGCTTGAGGGGGAGTGTTGAGATATCAAGCTCAACATGTGATGATCCAGGATGACATGTATCGCTTTTTCATTTCTCTGACATGTATAGTAGTCACACGGATATATATCAGGGATACTTCATTGAGCTGTACTAGATTTATCTACCAAGTGATGGCACATTTGTTTCTTGCCAGCTCACTCATGCGCGGACATTAAGTTTTTCTTTATGGATTGTTCTTTATATATTGCACTTGTTGTATTCTTGTTTTTAAGTCATTCTTGTACATTCATTTTATGTAATAGAAGAAGAAGAAGATCATTCTTCCTTGCCTCAATCTGTGTGTGCGCTTCTCTTTGATTGTGAGTGTGAGTGTGTGTGAACTCTCTTCCTTATCTCCTTCCTCGTGACAGGACCCGACCTACTTGATTTATCATTCGATAAACATTGAGAGAGGGTGTTAGTATATGATCAATGTCTACCCCTCATGATTGTATGCACTATGCACATTTTGTAAGGCCCCCATTATGAAGAGAAGCCAAGCGTGTATTACACAATTGATAGGATCCCAACTTGCATGTTGGATAAAGGTTAAATTGGACCATGTAAGGTAATGTAAGGAATGGGAGTCACCAAGGTCCCCAATTGTGAGGTCCGAGGTAGCGGTGAGCAACCCCACCTAGGAGGAGTGAGGGTCCAAGGGGGCCAACAGGCCTCTTGGTTGAGGGGGTCCCAAGGGGCAAGCAATCCCCCTGGTGGGGTCCAAGGGCAACACGCCTAGTGTGATGGTAATGGGAATACTCCATGGAATACTCCCTGTAGAAGACAAAAATCATTTATATTTGTTAGGCCGATTGAACCGACCTAAACCGTGTATGGGGATTACATGGCCGGTGGCCACCCATGTTCTATCGCCCATGTATAGACATCCACGAAAAGCCACATCACTCCATTAGCCTATATATACATGACCTCTGCACTACCCCAGATACCGAATTGGGTAAGCATACCTCTACCTTGTAACTCTCTATCTAGAGTTGTCTATATCACCATTTAAGCTCTACCTTGAGAGCGCGCCATTACATTTGTACTTGTTAGTAGCAATTTTTTAAATTCTACTAAATCTATTATCTTCTCTACAAGTGCTCCTGTGTTCTCTTGCATAACTACTTTCTTACGTATACAACCTGTCTTGTATGTAAGAGTGAAGATCTGCTACAGAACAAGAAAAATACATCTTCTATGAAGTAGGCAGCTACATAAACTTCATTCCTTGAAGTATATGGCTGGAGCAACCTGGTCCAACAGCAAGAAAACTGGAACTGAAAATATGCAAGAAACTTACTAAGCCAGCTGATGACATGCAGAACATGTGTAGAAGAAGTAGAAACAACAAGATCACACCCAAATCAGCAGCAAACCAATTTCCAAACAGCACCACCAACAAAAACTCAATAGACTAAGAGTAGATGATATAAAAGCATGCCCTACTTGTGGTCTTTATAGAGAGAAACAAGCCCTAAAGTTGCGGCTTGCCACACACAAAGTTATTAAAAATCTTAAATGCCTGTTCGTTAGTTTTGATGAATTTGCCTTACGTGCTTTTAAATATGGAGGCATCCAGCTTTTAGCTTTATTATGATTAAATCCTAGCCATCCAATTATGCTTTTCCTACTTTCAAATCGAACAATGATATGTGACACTTGAAATGCACATGAAAGTTGAAGACAGAGTGCTCAAGAGAAAGGACACTGGTAAGGAATGATGAAAGTTGATACTTGAACTATCGGAAATGGATCAATTACAAGTAAATAGAGGAATGAGAGAATTCCAAACTATGAAAAGATGTAACACAAGGGAGAGAGAAAGGGCTTCCTAATGGTGACATAAGCTTCGATAGTCCTCGAAGGGTGCACCACCCAAGCCACTCGAAGCCTCTACTGCTCAAGCTAGTAGCTCCACTCCTCCCTATTACTGCACAAGTCACTTAATCACCAACAGGTTATGCAGAAGGTCTTTACTCTACCATATGCATAAACTACGTCTCCATCCATCATATCCCTATATACAACACCATGTCTCTTTACAATGTGTCAAACTAAGAGAATGCTTACAAGATAGAATGCTCAAGAGATAGGATATAGGGAAGGTATGATGAAAGTGCATATATCAGCTATTGGAAAGGAATAAATTACAAGTAAATAGAGGGACAAGAGAGAATATCAAACTTTGAAAAATTGTAACACAAGAAAGAAAGGGCTTCCTAATGGCAATGCAAGTTCTGAATGCCTCCTAGATCAAGGTCTTTACTCTACCATATACATCAAGTCTCTCTCCATCCCTTATATCCTTGCATACAATGGTATGTCTCTTTATGATGTCTCAAATCAAATTTGTTAAGGTGGTTCTTGCTCCAAGCCTTCCTTATTGGCTCTGCAACATCTTCCAGTTGGCTTTCAAGGTAAATTCTTGGTCTGTAGATGTAACTTTCAAACTTTCAAACGGTGAAGAATTTGAGTGAATGTATGGTGCCAAAAACATTTAAAACGACTAGTCACATGTCTAATTTAGCTTCCGTTTGGAGGCAGTTCTGTCCACAATTTTCAAATTCTTCTCTTAGATGAATAGAAAAAACACCGAGAAGAAAAAAAAAAAGAGGAGAAAAAGAGAAAGGGGGGGTGTGGAGGAGGAGAGGGGGATGCAAAGCTGTATAGTCGACAAGAGAAAAAGGAAAGAAAAGAGGACACCATTTTTTTCCCTGTTCTATTTATGTTTGTTCAAGATTTTCTCCTGTAGTGCATCTCATGGAAATCCATGCACTAGACATACACAAAACTTTGGAGAGTCATAACTTGTGGTTTGGGTGTCCATTTTGCATTAGTTTTTAGTCAAACTTGAGGTTTTTGAGTCTTCTGAGTGGATCTCTGCACTCAAATGACCAAAATTCCCCACAAATTTTGAGATAATAAACTTTTGCATGATTTCTAAATGCTTTTAAGCTCTTCACTCAATGCTGAGGGGGAGACACGGGGAGATTCAGAAGGAAAAAAAAAAAGGAACTGGGGCACAACAGATGGTAAAGTTAGTCACCCTTAACAAGGCCATTATGTCAATATGCATGAGAAGCTACCTCCACACATTAAGTTGAGCTTTGCTCCATAACCTGCTGCGAACTAGAGGGTTGAGGTAATTTTTCCACGGTGGAAGTAGGAGAGATGATAGGATGAATAAAAATGATTTGGGAACCCTCAAGCTGTAAGAAGAGCTGTCTCTCTCTCCAAGTGCAACTTTGCAAATGGAAGGAGTCTCTTGTATACATGAGACTCCAACCCCAAAATAGAAGCTTCTTGTCTCCCCTAATTTTATGGAACCTCCTTAACTGCCTACCCTCCTTAAATAAAAATTTCCCACAAGCGGGGTCTACTGAAAAGCTAGTGGCCTCCAACGATGCTCCCGGGCCTGGGCTGGACAGAGAGCCTAAATAGGCTGCTACTGGTCCGTTTTTTTTTCTTGCCCCATCAAGAGCTGCTGTTGCTTTCTACCCAAACTGCCTTCATGGGCTGTCGGAAAGAAACTGGCTGCTCTTTATTCTCCTACCTTCTGTACCCTTTTTGGGGCTGGAAAAAGACCTGGTCTATAATTTGCAGCCCGCCATTCTCCCATCCCCTCAGAAGCACTGTCACCTCCCTTTGAGAAGGCCAGCCACCTACCCATTGAGGTGGCTGTAGCCTTTCTTTTGAGAAGGCAGACATCCTCCTGGACAGCTTCGGAGCTTCCCTTCATGAGAAAGACCTAGCCCCATCTCCTAACATGTCAAACGCTTCGCCTAGGGGCTGGACAGCCATCAAAAGTTTCAGGAATAATTACATTTTGCCCTGTCCTTTCCCATGCATGAGCAGTGAGATAAGAAACAATTTCCTTCTCCCTTTTTGGTTGGTGTCTAACTCCTCTGTACCTGAACCGCCTTGTTCCCCTTGCCCTCTCCTTCCCCATACATGAGCAATGGGATAAGAAACGATTTCCTTCTTTTTTTTTTTTTTGGCTGGTGTCTAACTCCTCTGTACCTGAACCGCCTTGCTCCCCCTCCAGTTGGCCAAGGGACACATGATATTCCTGGCTGCAACCCAAATTAATAGCAGGACTACCATGTCTACCTCTCCAGCCCTCCTTCCCAAAGAAAGGCAACAGGAATTAAAGAGCTAGAAGTCCAAGCATAGATCTCAGCAGCCCTGCATCCTCGGATTTTTTTTCATGTCCATGGACCTCCTTCCCAAAGAAGGGCGACAGGGATTCAAGAGCTAGAAGTCCAGGCACTGATCTCAGCAGTCCTGCATCCTCGTATTTTTTTCATGCCCATGGACCTCCTCCCCATGGGCGTGCCT